>CM033474.1:186223320-186278320 GCA_019447015.1 Hymenochirus boettgeri | reverse complement strand
GTAACTGTACCATGCAATGTGCATCCTGACACATATATAGGAACTCAGAGCAGTTATTCCAGGGAACCAATGTCTGTTTCAGGTGAGAGCGGGTTGCCCATTTGGAATCTGAGGTTAAGAATCTAAGGGGGCACTTGCAGCATTGCAGGGCTCAGCAAACCTGGGGGACAGCATGCTATATCTAGAGCCAATATAGAAGGAGGTGGATATGAGTCAGGGAAGGTTGAGGGGGGGTATATATATATATATATTTTATAAGGGGTACTAGGGGAAGTAGGGGGTGGAAGAGTTCTTCCTATCTAGTCAGTCCCAACAGATGGAGGTAAAATGCAAGGAACTTACAGGATCATAATCTAAAATGGGCACACTTGCTGTTGGCCTACAGAAGCTGTGCCTGTTATATGCCTGTTAGATCCTGCATTCCTGCATTCTGTATGTGCCAGTTACTTTGTACAACTTGTAGGTACCAGCCTGTGTGTATAACTTATATAAACCAGTCACTGTGGTTTATGTGGGAAACTTTTATGTGCCAATCTTTGTGGGCAATTTCCATGTACCAGTTTGTGTGGGCAACTTATATGTACCAGTCTGTGTGGGAAACTTATTTTTACCAGACAAGTCTCTGCAGGCAACTTACATGTACCAGTTACTATGGACAACTTATATGAATCAGTCACTAAGAGTAACTTGCATGTACCAGTCACTGTGGGCAACTTAAATGTGCCAGACACTGTGGGCAATTAACGTGTACTAGTTTGTGTGGACAACTTGTATTTAACAGTCTCTGTGGGCAACTTATATGTACCAGTTACTATGGACAACTTATATGAATCAGTCACTGTGGATAACTGGCATGTACCAATCCCTGGGGGAAGCTTAAATGTACTAGACTCTGTGGCCAACTTGCATGTACCAGTCATGTGCTCAACATATACATACTAATCTGGTTGCCAACTTATATGTACCAGTCACTGTGGGCAACATATATGTTCAGGTCTGTGTGGGCAACTTATATGTAACTTGTATGTACCAGTTACTGTGTGCAACTTGTATGTACCAGTCACCATGGGTACCTTATAAGTATCAGTCACTGTGGGCAATTGACATGTACCAGTTGGTTTGGGCAACTTATGTGTACCAGTCAATGTGGGTAACTTATCTGAACCAGTCACTGTGGGTAACCTGCACGTACCAAACACTGTGGGCAACTTATATGTACCAGTCACAGTGGGCAACTAGCATGTACCAGTCACAGTCGGCAACTTATACATACCAATCTGGTACGCAACTTTTATGTACCATTCAATGTGGGCAACTTGCATGTACCAGTCACTGTGGGCAACTTATATGTACCATTCTGGGTGGTCAACATATGTACCAGAGCAGTCACTGTGAGCAACTTATATGAACCAATCACTGTGGGCAACATATATGGATTAGTCACTGTAGGCAACTTATATGGGCCATTTACTGTGGGCAACTTTTATGGAGCAGTCACTGTAACTTGCATATATTAGTCACTTTGGGCAACTTGCATCTTCTAGTCTGTGTGGGCCTCATTAATGTACCAGCCACTGTGGGAAACATATGTATCAGTCACTGTGGGTACCAGTCTCTGTGGGCAACTTATATGTATTCTGCATGGTCAAATTTTAAGTACTGTACCAGAGCAATCACTGTGGGCAATTTATATTAACCAGTCACTGTGGGCAATTTATCAGTCTGTGTGGGCAACTTTCATGTACCATTCTGTGTGGGCAACTTGTATGTACCGTTTTACTGTGGGCAAATTACTGTATATGTACCAGTCATGGTGGGCAATTTACATGTACCATTCACTGTGAGCAACTTTTATGTACCAGTCTGTATTGGCAACAGTTATGTACCAGTTACTGTTGGCAACTTATATGTACTAATCACTGTGGGCAACTTATATGTACCAGTCACTTTTGGCAACTTGAATGTACCTATTACTGTGGGCAACACTTGCATGTACCAGTCACTGTGGGCAACTTGCATGTACCAGTCACTGTGGGCAACTAATATGCCTGGTCACTGTTGGCAATTCACATGTACCAGTCATGGTGGACAACTGGCATGTACCAGTTTGCGTGGGCAACTTATATGTAACATTCACTGAAGCTTATATGTACCAGTCACTGAGGGAAACCAACATGAAAATGTGAAAGCAACACAGTGCATTTCATGAACGTTACATGAGTTTTTGCTGTGAATTTTGCAAAAATCAATTTGCATAAAAAATAATGATGAGCGGGATTTCCATGTGAAGCCCGTGCCTATAGGTAGGGAAAAATAGAGGGGCAAGTTGCTGCTGCAGACTTGCAGCTATTTTTCTCACTGCATTTCTGGCATTTTAGGAAACTATTTAAAGCTGCTGTGTCTTCACCAATCAATCAGCACGTATAGCTCCACCCCTCCCACCCACCACACACATACCCATGGCACTTGCCTGACCTTCTGAAGTCTCATGATCTTTCTGCTACATCAGTGCCCCTTTCCTTAAAATTTAAAGTGAAAGTGAGCCTGTGCTTTGTTCCTCTAGAGCAATGAGCGTCTGTGTGACTATGTGCTTAAGCTGCTGTCTGAACATAAGTTAAATCTAACTCTTCCTTACCTTAATTAATTTTACTGTGAGGGCTGTTGTGGTTATGAAGGGATAGGAGGGATTGTCTGTTTCTACCCCTGTCTCACTGCTGCAGGTACTTCAGTATCTGTCTTTCCACTAAAGGTCTAAACTAGCAAGTGAGGAAACAAGGGAGCCAGGCCCAGAGGAATCCATTTTTACTACTTTAGCATGCTTAATTTACTGGGTCTAATGGGGGTTAGCTGAGCTGCTGGGGCTAAGATTTATGTATCTGTAAGTAAGCAATTGGCATGTATGCTTGTATGTGTGCGGTGTGTATGTATGTAAAAGAGAAAGTCACTTGTGTGTGTAAGCAAGAGTGCATATGTTTGAGGTTTCCAAGCTCAGCATATGGGCTCCAGGATCCAGTAATAGTAAGATACTTAAATTGGGAACTTGGCAACTTGGGGTAAGAGTCACTGTGTGACTCTGCCTTTTTGGGGCTGTGGCTGTGACTTTTGGGACATGTGCCTCATGATGTAGGGGGTGCTGGTGAATGAATGATGACTAAGGGGTGTTAGAGAGAATGTCTGGGAGTCCCCCACACACAAATTCCTTTTGCCCCTTATGTAGTTTCTGCACTGCAGCCTCAGACACTGTCTAATAGAGAGAGTGTGGTGTTCTCCATTTACATACTATATGTGCCCTGGTGCTGTCCCAAGGAATGTAGAAAAATGTATATCAAACGATGCACTCACAAGACTTTCCATATTCAGTAAAAATGTAGTTTATTCAGTCAACATGTTTCAACCCATAACAGACCTTCATCAGAACTAAAATGCACATACCCACACCAGGCTTAAATAGCCACCCAATAACCACCCCCACTATAAAACTCTTCCATGTGTAAACCAAAACACCAAAACCTCCCAGTATTGCACTAACCCATGAGCTCACACACCAACAGATAAAAACATACATAAAAGAAGTACCACTAAGCAGTTACAGCACCTGTGGCGGTGGGAACAGCCTCCAGACATGCACGCCGGCGCTCCAAACACCTCCGTCAGTTGTACCGTCTCCCTCTCGGTCAAATCATGCTAAAGCCAGAAAGTCCCAGAGTATAGCGTCCAGTGGGACAAGCAGGAGGCGGGCAACCGGTCTTCAATAAAATCGTAAATCCTTTATTTCTGAAACTTTAAAATCATCAAGTATTCTATGCACAGTTACAAACAGTCGAACTCAAGGGCAATAAACACATGTGAACCCTCCAGGCTCCACCCGACGCGTTTCGTGGCCAATAGCACTTCCTCAGGGGCAA
The DNA here is from genome assembly GCA_019447015.1 of Hymenochirus boettgeri. Classification (NCBI taxonomy): domain Eukaryota; kingdom Metazoa; phylum Chordata; class Amphibia; order Anura; family Pipidae; genus Hymenochirus; species Hymenochirus boettgeri. The sequence goes on along the minus strand of CM033474.1, from coordinate 186,274,415 downwards.
GCTTGCTGAAGACTTGATGATTTTAAAGTTTCAGAAATAAAGGATTTACGATTTTATTGAAGACCGGTTGCCCGCCTCCTGCTTGTCCCACTGGACGCTATACTCTGGGACTTTCTGGCTTTAGCATAAAAGAAGTACCATAGAAGTGATGCCCAGCTGTCCTAGTAAAAATGTGCTCCAACAACGTAACAGCGCAATAAAGTGCAACCATAGACACTAGCATGCATCTTTTGCACCGGGTCCAAATAACTTTGGGAACATCATGGGCAAATGAAGTCTACTGAGACCTGGAGCAGGAGAAACACCACAAGCATACAGCCATGTTTCCATAGCAGCATATCAACAACCGAGTGCAGACCCGGAAGCTTCAGAAGGAGAAGTAACAGCCGAGCATCTATAGTATGCATGACACCTAGGGAAAAAACGCTTATTATACATACAATGTACAATGTAGCCAGAAACATTATAAGAAACAACTTAAATTATTTGTCTCATTAAGACAATAAGGTGCTAAAGACTGCAAACGTGAAATTTCAGCAGTGGATGTGGTTGGTAATGGGTGTGGTTAATTTGAGTGAGGCTAAAGTGGGTGGGGCTTACAGTGGCAAATGATCTGTGCCTACAGGCTCAGTGCTAAATCCAGCACTGGTGATCACATGCACTCCACACTTGCATGCGGTTCTCACACTAATAGATTTTCTACCATGTACAATGCTCTTTTAACGCCTTACCCTGGGCAATTTTGATAACACCTTATAGGCACAATGCAACCAACGACTTGCATTTAGGAGGTCCCTGGCACCTTTCTGTTATATGCTGATTGGTACACTGACCAGGGTATTTATTGCCACCAGTACAAGTCAATCTAAATTAAGAAAGCCAGTTGGATGACTAGCAAAAAAGAACTTATCTTCAAGTCCAATTGATCTCACTGAATACCACAGATACACCATGATATACCATGACCTGGATGAATGAGAACTAGGTGTACCCCCAAAGTTAGTTCACAAATTAGATTGACATAAGAAGTATTTGTTGAGTAATGGTGTAAGTAGTTTTGTTTATTTTATATGCAAAGCTAGACAGGGCTTAAATTCAATATACCACACTGATGTGCAATGCCAAGGGTGCCACACATTAAAAAATCATATCTGCTTCCTCTACTTAAGGTAACATAGTAATTGAGGTTGAATAAAGACATACGTCCATCTAGTCCAACCTTTACACCGTACTCTTTACTTCCACCTAACAGTTGATCCGGAGAAGGCAAAAAAAAAAAACCCAGCTAAAAATAGGGGGGGGGATTCTTATTTCTATTTACTTTTAGAAACTTATCCAGCCCACTTTTAAAGCTATTTAATGAACTTGCCATTACCACATCTGCTTAAATACAGTTCCACAGTTTTACCATTCTCACTGTAAAAAAAACCTTTCCTTCTGTTTGTGATTGAACAATCAATTCTCTATCCATGTACAAATGTTTTTTTCTAGGTCAACAGACTTTTCAAAAGCTTTAGTAAAATCTAAATACTGTATACCACACCCACTGCTATGCCAGAATCTAAATTATTACTCACTTCTTAATAAAAAACCAAGTAACTTTGTCTGACAACTAATAAGATCAGTTCTAGAGACAAAGTCAAGGATATGATCCCATAACAAAATTTCCAGCACCTTCCATACCACTGACATTAGGCTTACAGGTCTATAGAACAACTACTACCCTTTTTGAATATTGGTATTACATTTGGCTGTTTTCCAATCCAACGGCACATCACCAGAAAAAAGTGAATCTGAGAAGATAAGAAACAGTGGTCTAGATAAAACTCGGCTAAGCTCCCTTAAGATCCGAAGATGTATTTCATCTGGTCCTGGGGCTTCATTGATATTAACATTGTCCAATTGTTTCTGTACCATATCCTCTGTCAACCAGATTGAATATTTCTCATTTACCGTATATACTCGAGTATAAGTCGATCCGAGTATAAGTCGAGGTACCTATTTTTCCCTGAAAAATTTGTAAAAACTGATTGACTTGAGTATAAGTCGAGGGTATAAATTATCACCACTACTGCCTTCTGATTCTGTGTTGTTTTTAGGCTTTAGTTGCCCTTTAATTGGACAGCAGAATTCCCATACATGAATCCCATACAGTAATAGCCAAATCCAGTACCAGTAACCTCCAATTCCTTGGCACTCCTGATGTTTGGAAACTACAACTCCCAGCATGCTTTGTTGCTGGGAGTTTCAGTTTCTAAACATGTGGAGTGGCAAGGTTAAAAAAGCTTTTTTGCTAGGAGAAAGATTTACAGAGAGTGATCGGGAGGGGTGTGTGTGTGAAAGGGCACCTGTGCACATGTCACCATCCCTCCCGGAGGAGAGACAGAAGGCAGCAACATTAGGACAGGAAGACAGCCACTAATCTGTACTTTCCTGGACTTTGGACATGGATTGCAGAAGAACCATAAGGAGCGGATTGTAAGGTGAGGATTTTTTAAAACTTTCTAGTGAGACAGTATGAGGTTAAAATTTAGTTTGGGGGGTGGACATGCCTTTAAACTACTTTGCTAAAACGAGCACATGACCTAATGCTGGGTTGAGTACTGTACATGTTCTTAGAAGGCTTGGTTAAACAATGTAACACACAATGTATTTAAAAATAGGGCCCCTGTACATCCATACTAAAGGTTGTCAAGGTTGCTATATGGAGATATAGCCAATATGCAATTAGAATGGTTTGTCCACTAGAATTCTATTATTTGTATGTATTCCATACAAGTGTCCTCCAGGATCATGCTTTTGGCTGCAATCTATGCAAACCTATAGCAGTATAAGTGGTGGTGTTTCCAGATAGCACTGTGAGCTTTGACTTAACCAGTACTATTGCTCCACCCCTCATGCCTTAGGTATGAGCATGCCCAGTGGGGGGAGGGGCATCTTACAAAGCCCATCCTGTGACTGTCACGAATAATGATCTAACAGATAGGTAATGATGCCGTTGGCAGTGGTTTGTTGGCATCTTAACCTACAAATTGATATGCATACCTAATATTCAGCAAATACCCCCTGATACAATGGTATATGCTGAAAATCATCATGTGCATGCCAACTTGCAGTCTTAAAGTAAAGGGAGCTGATAATGACTGACTGAAATTTTTCATTGGTCCTGAGTCTGACCAACTGCCATTCTGACAGTGGGAGTCAAGGGGAAATTAATTACAAATACTACTAGGAGTCTTGTCAGTAATATGGAAGAATCTATTAACGGTATTCACAGAAAAATCACAGGGTGGGAAAATTAAGGTTAGTGGGTTAGTGGAATTCAAAAAACTCTTTTTTTCCTCCAATTTGCATTGTACTTTTAGGAAATTTACCCAAGATAAGCTAAAAAGGGCAAAGAGGGTTGCAAGATGGATGCTGAATATTCTTTCTCACCCAAGCCTTGCATAAAACCAATATGTATTTTGTAATTATTTACCCTTTTTTTAAACATAAACAGAAAATGATGACGCTTTGAAATCACATTACCAGACTAATTATGTTTCATTCTTATTATTGTGTTAAAAATGTAAGCTGTCGTCTATGTCAAGAGATTCAAAACAGCCAGTTTGAGATACTGTACTGATTTAAAACAACCAAGAATGAAAGGGACAAGAGTAGAACTAGCTAGGAAAAATGTATGTAATGTTGCAGTCAATTGTCAGAGTCACATATCAGAAACAGGCAAAACCTTATTAAATATGTTTGGATTCCTATATAATAGCTACCTGTCAAAGGCTAAAATGAATGCATTTTGATTCTGCCTGTACTCTGACACTGTACAAATCCTTATCAATGTCAGGCACCAGGGTCAAGAAAAGTGTTAAATGTATTTTGATTTTTGCTTTCAATCTCTGTCTTGATAGACACCTCTCATGTTTCCTGATATAGATCTTTGTGGAGGCTAAAGAAGCATACATTCAATGTATTTCCTTTATGTATTTATTTATTGTAACAAACAGATTACATTCTTCTTAAGTATATTCCACAATTCCAAAACTAGATGGACATACTTAATTTAATGAAACAAATAGATTGTATTATTAATTCAGATTATGATATTGCCTCTATCAAACTGAAAATGGTTTATACATTATTTAAAAATTGTAATTTTAAGTTAACTCTTTAAACCATTACATGATTTGAATTACAGCATAAATTCCAGAGGAAACGGCTCTTTCATTGTACTATTTTATTCAGCATCTGACTAGGATGTTGGGACCAACCAGAAAACACAAGACCAGGGGCTCACCAGGTAACGTTAAGGGTCCCACTCAGGGCCCACTCTTTTTTCAATCAATTATGTATCTGTCCCACTCATACTGACTCCCTCGGGGGGAGATTATACCCAGAGCCCATATCACTCCAGGTAAATCTTCTGCAATGGATTTAATATGCATTTTGTGGCTGTGGGTTAATCACAAAAAAAAAAAATCAATTTGCTGGCATTAAAAAGTCAAACTAATAGTCGCACAAAAGGGATAATGAATTCCTTGCTGTGGTTGTGCAAGTGTATTTTGCACAGCCTGCGCAAAGAAGGTGTTAAAGTTAATATTGACTTGATCGATAACTGATATTGATTTGGTTAGCATGACTTTAAGTCCAAAAACCTGTGCTGGGGCTCCACATAAATCCGCACCCAAATGTTTATTAATTTGCATTTCTTATTGTCCCTTTGCCTCAGTATCTAAATTTAAACATTCTATGTTCTCTATTTGTGTGGGCGAAATGGCTGTGGGCCCCTGTAACCCCATGGACCAGTCCAACCCTGATTGTATTAACAGGTCAGAGCTGTAAGAGAGGTAGTTAAATGGGGTAAAGTGCATAAAACTTGTAATAAGGATCTTCTTATGCAATGTAGTTTTGATTTATAGACACAGTTTCATTATGGCAACAATCTATGTATGTAATGCTATCAAGAAGTGAGACCAAAACCCTGGGGCCTGCTAGAAAATCTGATGCTAAGATTATTCACAAAGCTACCAATTTTACATACAGTATAAGCATGCTTTATGATCTAGCCATATGCTCATTAAGGATTAGTGTGGGTGTTTCATGTTAATATGGAATAAGGGAAAGGCCTGGTATCTAAAAATAAATAACTTTGCGATTTTTGCATTTTCCTAATGGAATGCCCAAGGTTCCCAAAACTCAAAAATTCTAAAGTGCTGGTTTGTAACATCCAATAATCATAATTATCATGAACATAATGAGACTTACAGTACCCAACTTCTCCTTGAACCCCTTACACATATACAGGCAGAATGTGGACTGATATGAACTAAGGAAGCTCTTTTGTGTTGTTAATGTTGTATGAGTTGTATGACGTGTTTAATAATATTCAGCTGGTTTAATGGAGTCTTAAAGAAACACTTTAAACTATTTTATTTTTCTAATTGCAACCCACAAATTGCTGATTATTATTATCATTGTGGATTTATATAGTACCAAGATCTTTCATAGCGCTTTACAATTACCTGTATACATTCACATCGGACCCTGCCCTGAAGAGCTTACAATCTAAGCACATTAATTTGACACATACAACCTATCAGTATGACTTATGTATGATTGTGGGGGAAACCGGAGTCCCCCGAGGAAACCCAAACAAGCACGGGGAGAACATACAAACTCCTTGCAGATGTATCCAAAGGTGGATTTGAACTTAGGACTTCAGCGCTGCAAGGCATCAGTGCTAACCACTGAGCCACCGTGCTGATTTAAATAAAGTATTCACCCAATGTAAGTATTTAATGCCAACTGAACAGCCACACAGCCACTGGTGAATAACTTGCAGTGGCTGCGCAAGTTTCTCTTCTGATACTCGTGCATCCGTAAGCAGGGGTTAAAGTTACACTAACGATCGTGAATCAGTTAGCTTGACTTCAACATGTCTTGCTAGCGGCTGTGGCTGTGGATGAATACAGGTAAATGTTTCTAGTATCTGCCCCTCCCTTTAGGTCAGGAATGCTCTCACCCAGGGTAGGAAGACTCAGTGGACTCAGACTCTCAGCTACTTTTTAACCCTCTCTGCTGTGAGGCTTTTTGGATTATTTACTTTAGTAAAATGTTTTCATTACTATATTATGCTGCATTTTTGCACAGAAATCATGCAGAACATAATACTTTATTTAATCAGCAATGTCTGGGCTATAGGTCAGGTAGTAGAGCTTCTCCCTCTATAACTAAGGATTGCTCAGTGCAGGGCAGGCTGATGTTATGTGGTGGTCAGGTACAGTACGAAAGCAGGGTATTAATTAATCAGAAATGATTAGTTTTGTTTGTGAACACCAATTGCAATAGTTTGGCTAAATGTGTCCCATCCAACAACAGTCTCTCTCCTCATGTATGAATTCCAAAATTATACAGAATAAAACAAGGCAATATAAGTTTTTATACATTAAAGCTACAATATTTACAGGCTAACATATTACACACTGAACTATAGAACCTAAAACATATTTATTTCTAAAGTAAAATGGCACAGTAAAGATATTATCCATACAAAATGAACTATTAATATATCTTGGGGGATTACACTTGCTTCTTCTTTCTTCTGATTTAATACACAAGGGTAATATCACTGTAAATCCTATTACACAGATGGATCAACTGATCTCCAGTTGGTGTTGTTCCATATATATAGCAATGGATGTGTGCTGCATGGCTTGATAAAGATACTTATTAAGCTTGTGAAGGTTCTCATTCATCCAGATCATGGTGTATCTGTGGTATTCAGTTAGATCAACTGAACTTGAAATTTAGTTCTTCACTAGTTGTCTATCTCTCTCAATCCAGAATGACCAATCTTGGCTAAGAGGTGTTATCAAAACTGCCCAGGGTAAGGCACCAAAACAGCATTGTACATGGCAGACAATTGTTGTTGACACCCCCCACAGACACACACACCTTTATTCAGGCTAGGTTCTACGCATTCAGGAGGTCCCTTATATCATGCTGTTATATGCTGATTGGGACATAGTTATATGCTTGATATGGACCGGTAATCCTGTTAAAGCAAAAAAAGAGCTAGGAGAACATCCCTGGGAAATATAATAGCTTTTCTGGACACTATAGTGTTCCTTCAATGCATGTTTTTAATCAAGATTCAAGAAATTCTCTGAATGCACAATTTTTATAACATACTGCATATCTATATTCCATTCTTAACTTATTTATTTATTACTTATTTTTTCTAAAATGAGCACAACATTTTACTGTTGTGAATTATATACCTGACTATACTTACTATAACCTTGGGGCCTGCTGAGAATCATTTACTGTAGTATACTTACAAACCATAGTTCTCTATAGCTGACTGAATAGGATACTGCAGTTTCCCTCATTGACTGACTAAAATAAAATAATCTATGATGCATGAACAAGTCTAAATGAAATAATAATATCCTTAGCAGTGAGAAACGGATTGGTAATACAGTAATTGAGCAGATTTATTGCCATCTCCTAGAGCTAGCCTTCTGAAACAGCCTGCTATTTTATTTAATCTCATATCAGAGGAATTACTGGCTGGTAATCCATTGTTAAACATCATTTAGAATGATGGATGAAAATGTCAGCTTTTCCAACATAATCAATTCATATCTCATTAGCACATATTATTTATGATTCTCATAATAGAACCTGCGGGAGTCTCCAGGGGAAAATGGAGACCTCAGCTGTTGTTGAAATGCAATGAGATATACTGTAGCTTATGAGTTAATAACTGCTTATAAAAATACTTCCTACAGTATTGATTGTACTTACAATTTTACAAATGAATTGATTTCCTTTGCCTCCCTTCTTGCTGTTTGGAAAAATTGTTCCTCAGACACACAGGCTAATTAAAATTTAGTCTACAAGGGAAAATAATGCTGAAAGCTATTGTATTAACAGCAAAAAAACAGAAACAGAGAGGACTTTGATTGCATTATTGTTGGACACTGCTCTGATAATAGAAAAGCTTTCACAGGCAAAAATAGCGCTTAAAGTATATTGTACAATCCTCTCAAACAATACATTTATTCATAGATGAAAATTCATACTGAGCTTTCTTAATAGCAGTGTGTTTGTCATTGCGTCAACAATACAAAGATGAGGGTCATACTCCAAGAAAATGAGTTTAAAAGTGAACCTTCCTTGTGTGACCCCAACCCCCGAAACGTTGTGATATTGATGTGTGTGGTTCACTATTAAACTGATTTTCTTGGAGTGCGACCCTCATCTTTGTATTGTGGATCTATTACTTTGGCCCCTAAAGGGTGGAGGCCCAGAGGACGTCTGCACCCATTTAAGGATAGTGTGCGTTTGGGACTTTCTTTGCTTGTTTGTCATTGTAATATTATTACGTTACAAGTTATAGATATGCTGATATCTAATCATGATAGAGCAGAAGTGAACCAAGCTAGATAGGTTTTGATGTTGAAATATTGATAGAAATAGCTCTTATTTTGAAGCAATTTTTTTTTGTCTAATTTTATGCCTGATTTCACTTTTTTTCTCTATTTGATTATATCATGTAAATTCATGTGGGATGAAATAAAATCACCAGTGGAAGACTCCAGACTAGGTTTGAAATTAGCAGTTTTTCCTACCTCTCACACACATATGTACACATATTTTTCCTACAGTCTACCTACTTCATTTAAGGAACACTGATCATGCACTGAATGTGCTGCATTTATATATGAAGGTCAAAGGTAACGTCATGAAGTGCAGTCATAGTCAGCATAAAGTAGTGGGTAACTGTGCACAATATAAACAAGCAATACTTCCGCAAGCAGCATTTTGTATCAAGCCCCTTATTCTCAATTTCTGAGTACCAGGGCTTAGAGCTGTATTTACAAAACAGGTTAGCCTCCAGCCCAATCTTTCCTACTGACAGATCTACCAATGTTGTCCTGGCCTATTAAAATATGCAGGATCCACTGTAAATTTCCATCATGGACCAATTTTGGAGAGAAATACTTTTAAATTTATCAACCAGTCTGCATTTGCATGCAAATTTTTCACCTGATCTGTATCAGTCCTTAGTAAACAAAGAACTCTTTGAACTAATTTAGAGACAGAAAGGGGATTTACCCAGAGCCGCAAGGTCTTGGGTCCTATCTGTTCGTAGCATTTAATATCTATTTTGCGACAGTTAGCTGCGTCACTCTAAGTGATGCAAAACTATATTCATTTTTTTGACACCCGCATAGCCGCTGCAGTTCCTGTGTTAAAGTTACACTAACCACTTGTAAACAGTTGAAATTGATTGATGAAAAAGATGAAATTCTGAGCAGTGCTACTCTGTTAATTGCTCCTTTAATGATTTACTCTGTGTGTCAGGTAGAAAGTAGTATAGAGACAGAAATAATTTATACTCCATACAGAACGTGCATTGGTTATTAAAAAATGTGTATATTGAAAAAATTACTTTGCCCTATCTTAATCTGTAATGAAATACATGTAAACATCACTTAAAGGACATGTCAGGCATGTTAGTCTAATTAACCCCCAAAAGCTGAGTTGCGCTTAAACCTTACCTTGATCATACACTCCCATGCTAAGATATACTTTACTTCAGCCGATCCCTCGCCGGAAGTCCCGCCTCCTGTCTTCTGTTTCGAGACGGTTATGAGCACGCAGGAGCAGGGCACGCTTGTAACCGGCTCTTCTGGCTATAGACTGTCAGCCATTTGCATCACTGTCACGCCAATTACTGACAGTACATATGCGGAAGAAGGCAGGAGGTGGAACTTTCAACGAGGGATCGACTGAATTTAACTAAGTATATCTCAGTGTGGAAGCGTCTGATCAAGGTAAGGTTAAAACTTAACTCAAATTTTGGGGGTAATTAGGCTAACAAGCCTCACTTATTATTTGGCTGGACGTGCCCTTTAATCTTAGATGTTGATACATGCATTCAATTCATCACTTGTTTTACTCAGGTCAGTATGTCTCCACCCTTTTTTAGCCAACTTTTCCTTTCTTCTGACATGAGTTTTTTGCGAGGGTAAGCATGCTCAGTAATCAATATGAGGATACACATCCCAGTTACAGTAAAACTGCACACAGCGAAAGAGTTTATGATGAGGAACTTAAATAAGTTTCTAATAATGGGTTATTTAATAAAAACATTTTTCACAGTTCAGATACCCTTTAAAAATTGCTGGTACTTTAAACATCTGATTTCACCAACCTATTTCATATTCATTCATATAAAAAATATTTTAGCATTGTTAAATGTGATGGCTTGATAGACAGTACCTTGCAATTTGTTTTCCAAATATAAAGGATATTGGAAAGAAAAGAACAAATATTATGAAATGCGGTGACCATAACAGATGAAATGGTGGAATGAAAAGATGCATTAGGGATAACAGATATAGCATACTATCCATGTCCACTTTCCAGTGGAAAAAACAGACCTAAGAAATGTGGAGTACATTTTCAGGGAGATTTAATACAAATTCTTATCGTTTAAAATTGTGCTAATTTTGCCCCAACCAATCAGATCTTATTTAACATTTGAAAGCTAACATCTGATTGGTTGGGGCAAAATTAGCACCAATTTAAACGATAAGAACTTTTATTGAATAACCCTGTTTGTGTTCTAAATTTACAAATGATTGTTGTTCTATCTGTATGCAATTTTCCACTTCATTTTGATAATTTTTAAGCTAATCTAAAAGCAGTTCTCTGTCTTTTACTGTTATATACCCTGTGTGACCTACAAGTTTGTCATTGTCACTAACTTTACTGCCATTGTTTTCCCCATATATATTGTAGTGAAATTTTGAAGTTTCAATACATTCTGTGGAACAAAACCCACAAGTTTAGTTCATCTAGAGAAAGCTAAAAGAGCAAATAAAAAGACATGTCCACCCGACAAAAGGAAAATTTCAGTTAGCTCTAATTACTCCCCTAATGTTAATCACCTGATATTTGACACATACATTGTGCTGATTTATCCAGATATAACACTGCATGCAAAATACATCTTGATGTAGAAGGCAGATTGCCTTTCCTTCTCTGTCCTGGGGAGTAGCATCAACAATAATGTGTGATTGGTCTATTATTCTTCATTATTCATTTCTTCTACTCCTGTATTATTTTTAGTGGACATTATACAGTGAAAATTAAGTACTGGGGTATACATCTACTTTAAATGCAATTTAGCATCCCCAAATCAGGATGCTAGTGATGAAGGTAAAGGTGGTTGTTACTGGGTAAACATTAGCACTATTCTGCATAGCAACAGTGTTAGAAAAGGGAATTATTCAGATAAATAAAGAAATGGAAATAAAGAAATGTAGGGAAAAGGGGAGAAAGAAAAGTTGGACTTTTGTATGTTGGTTATTACTATTTGCAAACCTTTCCATCAGTTCCTATCTCTGTGAAGGTTCTCATTCATCCAGGTCATGGTATATCTGCTGTATTCAATTAGATCAACTGGACTTGAAGTTTAGTTCTTGAAGACGTTTCACTATTCATCCGACTGGCTTTCTCAATTCAGAATGACTTGTACAAGAATCTGTGGCAATTATGTACCCTGGAAAATCCCAATTAGCATATCACAGCCAGGTGTTAAGGGCGTGATTGGATAGTAGCTAAGAGGTGTTATAGGAACGCCCAGAGTGAGGTGTCAAAACAGCATTGTACATGGCAGACAGTTTGTGTTGAACCCCCCACCTCTATTTAGGCTTGGTTTCTTTATTTTCATTTAGGCATTTATGTGAAAATAAAGAAAGCAAGCCTAAATAGAGGTGGGGGGTTCGACGCCAACTGTCTGCCTTGTGCTGTTTTGACACCTTACTTTATAGTGACCCTTTAAAGTCACGCTTGTCATTTACAATATTAGTAAAGAGGTGGTCCAAGCATTAATAAAGGTCTTGCTTTGCGAAGAAATGGATGTCCCCGTTAGAACTCATTCTTAGAAATCTCATTTCCTCTCATACAAATCTACATTTAAAAATCACAAGATGTATTCTTATTAATGAAATTCAAACACCGATGACATCCATGTCTCAATGTGATATAGAAATGTGTTAAAGCATCATTTTATTGCTGTGAAGTTACACAGACCCTGTTATCTTCTATCCACCGTATTCATAATAACTGAGTGAGTTAAAATAACAATAACATAGTGAAGTAAAATAATTATATATAAAAATATTCTAGCATTGTGCTGACAATATTCCTTTATAAGCGAGATAACTATCTCCAGTGTATAACTAAGGCCCATGTATCTGTACCCTACAAATACATTTTATAGAAAGTGTTACATTAACCTTGCCAACCTAGTTATTTGTTTAACGGTATTTAGAACGTAACACAGTTGCTGATATTTCTACTCTGGCTGTCTTCATATTAGTTTAGTTTACCCTTTTCCAGAGATAAATGAATATAGTTCTTAATCTGTAATTCAATTTTATAAACAGATCTACAGAAAAAAATAACGGCAAACAACTGGTGAAACCAAACCTTGTTTTGCAGGCTTAATGCAGTTTATGAAGCATCAGTAATCATGGTCACAATGTCAACTGCTGCCTCAATTAAACTGCATTTGAGAATCATTTTATGTTTCAGCTCATAAACATCAATAAAAGAAAATGAGTAATAAATGACTGTCTAGAGTACAAAAGACCAGCTCATATTTCAGATGAAAATGAAGACAAAATGTAGCTTTTATTTGCCTGTGGAATTCCCATTAACTGCATCACTGACAGGAGGGAAGTGGATCAATAGTTGGCTGGCCGCACAAAACAGTTTCTGGCTGTTCAGCAGCCAATGCAAAAGGAAAACTGTCATATTGTGATCTTTATCAGGTAATCTTCATTACACCAGACCAATGATATATGTATATGCTGGTCAGCTAGGGGCACATTTAATTCTTGCTTCTATTTGTGGTTTGAGCTCAGATTGCTCACAAATTATTTGTTTACCGGAATGAGAAACCTTCAGCATTCATTTCTTTTATACATTTCAGCATTGACCTATTGCAAAATGGTTCCTTGCAGTCTTTTCCATTCTTTGTTATGAAAGCCTTTAATTAACAGCAGCTCATTTTCTTTGTAACCCCATCACTTTAGTAATATGTAATATAATATCATGTAATATCATGTAATATAATATTATATACTGTATATAACAACACAAACAAATTTTATATGGTAAATGGTAAACTAACATGTAAAATAATTCATTTATTTACTTACAATTATCGCATGGTACTGTAGTCACAGAAATCTAATAAGTCATTACCAGGGCACCCTATATGTGAATGACATACATTATATCAATTTTATTACTTATTGACCTTTGACCCAGACCGGGTCCCACCCAATAAAAAGCAGAGAACCATGTAAGCATATATAGACAATACAATTAGCACAGATAAAAAGCTTAGCCATATTTGCTTTATTTGTAAACCAAATCAGACAATGGTGTTTTTTTGTCCACCCCCAAAACTATGATTTAACCCCATACTGGCCCCGCTCTGTACCTTACATATCTGCTCCTTATGGTTCTCCTGCTATGCCTTATCAAAGTCCAGGTATTCTCATCCTCAACAAGGGCTATGACATGGGCAATCCCCCTCCTACCATCTGGATCCATCCTCAGCCATCATTGCACCTAGTGTGAAATCATTTGGGGGTAGGTAACCCCTGCCCACCCCCAACCGCCGCAATATTTCTTAAAAAATTTCCCAGATCTGTACTCACAGAGCTGTCTCTCCCACTGCATTTCCAGTGACGTCAGCCATGGCTTGGTCCGGCCCCTGCTTGCAACTTCCTGCGAGCAGGCAGCCGGATCAGATTGCTGCTGGAGAGAAAGCTGTATAAGTAGTAATCTGGAGTTTTTTTTAAAGAAATATTGCGGTGATTGGGGGTGGGTAGGGGTTACCTACCATACCCCAAAGTTCGTTTTGGGGGTGGACATGCGCTTTACATAAAAAAGTCAATTATTAGCATTGTACTGCTGACATCATACAAGTAAATGGAAACAAAAATAAAATACATCAGTTAATAAGATAATTTGGAAGAGAAGATCCTTATCGTTAAAGCGAAATTGCTTGTTTAGGTAGACCTTTTATGAACCTGGTGATGCTAAACATGGAATTCCTTTCCACCTCCTTTACTGAAAGAAAATATAATGGTGTAGAGTCGGCAGATGAATACTGTACTGCAGGAAAATTAGATCCATGTTTTTTCACTTCCTTAAATTCCTACTGTAGCATTACAGCTGCTGATATTATATGTAGCATTTATTGTTATTTGTTATTAGCACTAATAGCAAATACTAGCACAAATAATTGACAGACCACATTACTGACCAAGTACTGTTGTCAGTATCAGGGTCAATCGCATGGTAATCACATGTGTTTGGCCATCTTTAAGCTATGTACACACATCAGATAAATGTAGTTAAGACTAATCATTAGACTCTGTCCTGAACTATGGGGAGAAAAGGAGGGATTTAAAAGTTTAAAATGATGTTGGGGGAGTCCATACAAACATCAGATTGTTCCCCAGAGCAGTCATTTGTTATCTACCTTGTGTACAAAACTTTTCATTAAGCTCTGCATGCAATGTGAGTCATAAGTAATTCAGGTTCAGACACAAGAGAAACATTTTTTTAAAAAATGTTAGTGCATGTTTGTTATCAATAAGAATAAAGGTTCCTATTCTTATTGATTAAAAAAAATATATATGCAATGTTATTTTAACTGTGTGTGGAAACACTATGCTATGCTATGCTAACTACTGGGACTATGCCAAGACTTGCTATTGTAACTCTTGTCCTTGTAATTGTCATACAGAAAGTTTGTAGAACATCATAGTACATTTCAAAACTGTTCTACACTTTGGGATTATTGAAGACCTAACTTTTTATCTAACTACCTATGCAAGCTAGTATGGTTATACATGTGGCCTTGGAACGTTCAGTTTTTAAAAAACAGTTTAATGAAATCTCAGTTAACATAGAAACATTAAATATAGTGTGATACGTCATTATGTACATCCATAACTGCATGTAACAATCCACGGTTTAACATTGGCTTTTCTGATTATTATGGGAATGTAATAAAATAAAGGGAATGTTTCCTGGGGGGAAGGTGAAGCCTTAAACAGATGTAAAGCAGTAAGTTAAAGATTTCTGTCCAGCTACTCATGCAAGAATAGCCATTCATTATACTCCCAGCTGAGGAAGGTCCATTATGGAATGAAACACATCCTACTGCCTACCGTATCTTTTAATCTGCCTCATCCTGCTACACCAAGATCTCTGGTAGCAGTACCTGTGAGGAGGGTAGTCCACCCATGTTTAGAGCACTAGTTTATTTCTATATATTACTGACTGTGAGTGCTATTCTATGACAGTGGCACTGTCACTATAATAGTATAGTATATTGTTTGAGGTTGAATGAAGACATACGTCCATCCAGTCCAACCCATCTAGCAATATCCTCATTTCCTGCCTAACTGTTGATCCAGAGGAAGGCAAAAAAAAACCACCAAAATTCCTTCCTGACTCCAAGTGGCAATTGGAAATTTCCCTGGATCAACTCTACTTTATGTATCAATACCAGTAACTTGCAACATTCTTTATTTGCAGAATCTCATCCAGCTTTTTTTTGAAACTGACCAATGAACCTGCCATAACAACGTCCACTGGAAGACCGTTCCATAGCTTTACCGTTCTCACAGTGAAAAGCCCTTTCCGAGCTTGAAGCCTAAACCTTTTTTCTTCAAGTCTTAAGGGATATCCTCGTGTCCTTTGACATGTTCTATTGGTGAACAATGCCCCAGATAGTTTATTGTATGGCCTGTTAATGTATTTATACACAGTAATCATATCCCCACGCAAGCGCCATTTCTCCATCGTACATAATTGTAACGTATCCAGTCTCTCTTCATATTCAAGCTCCCCCAATCCCCTTATTAATTTAGTTGCCCTTCTCTGAACCCTTTCCATTTCAAAAATGTCCTTTTTGTACACAGGATTCCAAAATTGCACTGTATATTCAAAATGAGGCCTTACCAATGCTTTGTAAAGAGGGAGAATAACATTTTCCTCCCCTGAATCCATACCTCTCTTTATACAAGACAATACCATGCTGGCTCTCGCTGTTGCTGCCTGGCACTGCTTGCTACCTTTAAGTTTGCTACCCACCAAATCTCCAAGATCCCTTTCCAACAGGGATTCACTTAACACAGAGCCATTTATAGTATAAGTAGCACTAGGATTTTTAAGTCCAAAATGCATCACATTACATTTATCAATGTTGATACAACATTGAATCTCATCTGCCACTTAGCAGCCCAATGTGACAATCTATCTAGATCCCCCTGCAACGATTGCACATCCTTTGAAGTTTTAATGGTCGACAAAGTTTGGTGTCATCAGCAAACACAGAAACCTTGCTGACAATACCCACTTGCAAATCATTAATAAATAGATTAAATAGAAGCAGCCCAACACAGAACCCCGTGGCATCCCACTTAGCACTTTACTCCATAATGATGAAGCCCCATTTACAACTACTCTCTGCATCCTATTCATTAACCAATTTTCTATCCATGTACAAATGTGATTCCCCAGACCAACAGACCTCAGCTTATACATTAGTCGCCTATGGGTGACTGTATCAAAAGCCTTTGCAAAATCCACTGCTATGCCAGAGTCTAAATTTCTACTTACTTCCTCATAAAAGCCAAGTAAGTTAGTTTGACAAGATCTATTCCTCCTAAATCCCTGCTGGTTACTACTTATAATGTCAGTCCTTGAAACATACTCTAGAACTTGTTCCCTTATTAAACTTTCCAGGATCTTCCCCACCACTGAAGTTAAACTTACAGGCCTGTAATTACCCGGCTGTGAACGACTACCCTTTTTAAATATTGGAATAACATCAACCTTTTTCCAATCCAGAGGCACACCACCGGACATGAGGGATTTTGCAAAAATAAGAAACAATGGCATAGATAAAACTGAACTTAGCTTCCTAAGTACCTGAGGATGTATTTTATCCGGTCCAGGATATTTATTAATATTAACCTTATTTAGTTCTTTCTGTACCATATCCTTGGTTAACCAAAGTGCACTTAAATCTTTTATACCATTATTGCTACTGTACTCTATGATATCTGTACTTGGATCTTCTATAGTGTATACAGAGGGGAAAAAAGTATTCAAGACATTTGCTTTATCGCCATCCTCCATAACTAACTTATCCCCATTAATTAATGGTGCCACATTCTCAGTCCTCATCTTCTTACTGTTAATATACTTAAAAAAATGTTTAGGCTTAGTCATGCTTTGTTCAGCTATCCTAACTTCATTATTGATTTTAGCTAGTTTGATTGCTTTCTTACACTCCTTTTACAGTTTTTATAATCCCTAAAGGCCCTTTCCATTCCCTTTGACTTTAATGCCTTTTTCTTCCTTTCCATTTGCCTCTTTACATTAGAATTCAGCCACATGGGTGCGTATTTATTTATTTTTGCATTTGTTTCCCAAGGGTATAAATTTAGATGTAAACTGGCATAAAATCCCCTTGAAAACAGTCCACTTCTGTTCTGTACCTTTACCTGATAATTCCGGTACATTATCCCAGTTGACATTGTGAAGAGCTGCTTTTAACCTGGGAAAATTTGCCTTCCCGAAATTAAAAGTCTTTGTTAACCCAGCGCACTTTCCCTTTCGATAACAAAGTCCAAACGCCACTATTTCATGGTCACTATTCCCTAAGCCTCCAGTTACCTTTATATCTATAATGCGCTCCATGATGTTAGATATTACCAGATCCAACAGAGCTCCTTTTCTAGTAGGAACCTCAACCACCTGTAAGAGAAAATTATCTTGCAGCAAAGTCTGCCCAGTTCTCAATAAACCCAAACCCTTCTTCCTTACACCACCCTCTTAGCCACGCATTAATGCTCCTAAGCTTCCGCTGTCTCCCTGGCTTAGCACGTGGCTGCGGTAGTATTTCTGAAAACACTACCCTGGAGGTCCTTGCTTTTAACTTGGCCCCTAGCTCTCGGAAGGAGCTTTTTAATTATACTACTACAGGAGTGCAGTGTATTTTGCCTTTACCCAGTTGTATCTCTCATATAAATTCCATGGATTGGACAAATTTCAGAATAACTAGTATTTGTTGAATGGAGTGGTTTGTCACTGTTTTGTACGATTGTGTAATGACTGATTTCGGTTATCATGTGGCTACAAGGTTTTCCAAGGGATGATCCAGCAGGGATACAGAAGAGATACATTTTGCCTGAGTGTTCCCACAGTTCTGTTATTTTATGAAATGTATCAGAAAGGTAGGTCAAGCTTTAACGTGTGACTCCCAACTTAGCTCCATCCCTTAATAGGAGACTTACAGGGAGATGCAATATCCCGCGCTAACAGAAAAGTACTGATGTATTAGTGAGGGTTTTGCTCTGCCTGTGCCTCCCCCCTGTGCCTCTCCCCTGTATGCCTTTCATATATAGCATTGGATGGAAGGCCTAGCTCCTGTAAAAGCCAGTAGATAGAGCAAAGCCTGCAAAGGTTAGAGTGACCGCTCTTCCACAGTGGAGTTCCCTTTTTACTTTTATGATCATAAACATGTAACTAAAACTCCTTAACCCTATTAAGACATCCCAACTTATAGAGGAAACTGGGAGTGTATTACATAGCGCATACAGTATGTAAATATGTGCACTATTTCTTATTTATGTTAAAAGACTACAAATAAACTTACTGCAACTGAATGGAGACACTTATGTTTAAACTCAGGCAGTTATTCTGTGTATGAGTAGAGAAAACAGATAATAAAAATTATACATTTTATAGAGGTTTCACTAATTGCTGGAGAATGAAATACTGAGCTATTTGTCTTTTTTATTGTTGTAATGTAATTTTGCCATTTCTAATTATCCTTTAATTAACTAGAAATCTCTGTAAATGACATTACGAAGTTAAATATGCTACGATTCTTCTAATTTCCCATTATTCAGTTCAAATCCCCTATTGTAAATGTTCATATTAAACTCAGGAATATACATAAAATAATAGCTTAATATAATTAACACGTTTAAATATGTGTATGTTTGTGTTTCTGTAATGAGGGCAATTATACAAATTCATTTATTTTCTATCTATATTATCATTCTGTCACAATGTTTTTCTTCATACATGTTTGTGAAGGAAAAAGTTATCTTGAAATATGTGATATGTTTCTTAAACAGATGTATCACTATAACAGGAAGGTTCCGTAAAGTATTTCTAGTGCATTAAAGTTTATTACAATGATAGTTGTAAAGTGATATTGAATGTAATTCATATAACATTCTATAATTATCTAGAGAGAATAACAACCATATTTTTGCCTTCATCTAATTTAATGCTTCAAATTATGCACAAGAGGCCCTCTTTTAATTTAAAGAAGACAAAAATACTAATGACTAAATATCAGATGGTTTCCTGTGAATTAACAGTATATTTGTTACTCTGCAAATGCTAATACACACCTTAAAAGAAATTACACAAAACAATGGTTCTATTTTTTGGATGGAGTTAGCAGTCCATGCAGGAAGACCTGGGAAATTGCAAGTCTCAAAAGCACAAGCTACTATATTACATATTCTAAGAAAGGGAGGTGCTGTGTGAGTTTTTTTTAAAGGTCATAAGGAGGACAGATTTTAGTGTGCCTGACAAAGGATCGTGTGTTTCCAGCTATTGAGATACCCACTTACTTTTAACTAATTTGGGAGGGGTGAGGCAGGAAACACAAAAAGAAGTGGGCAGGGTTAGGAAAAAGGTGGGCAATGGGTGGGTAGTGGGGATGGATACGTGGGAGAGTACCAGGGTTTCCAGGCCGGGACCTAAGCCCTGTCTGTGGGACTTTGGATCTCCTTACCTGCAGTCTGGGCAGTCACATTTAAATAGGAACATCATCCCTGGAAGCTAATAAGTATTATTATGTCTAATATGGCTGTGTAGGGGGTTTGTGCTTATTAATGTACTGCCTGCGCAACAGTATGGTAATATGTGGGGCCTTGGGATGTGCATTGATAATTATTTGTTTGTATTCATTTTTTCACAGTCAGTAGCACTTAATGTTTCATTTTAAAGCACTGAGAAATGCTACCACAGTCCCTCTAATGTTTTTCATTTATTTGGAAAATAGTTCAAGCTTCCATTTTGCAGTAGCACCAGTAGCGCCCCAAACTCAGCCCTATATTTTTTACGTCTTAAGCCTTTAATATAGAAGGTGTTACCATTAGCAGATCAACTTCGAAACAAGAGAAGGGGCAATATCTACAACCATGTGGAGAACAATGTAGGTTAGAATTTCTCTACAATCCAATAAAGTGGTCAGGCTGTCAAAATACATGAATAATTCTACAGTCGCATTGCATTCACAATGAATATTCCAAACAGGTCAGAAAGAATCAAGTTTCTTTGGGGCCTCAGGGTCATAAAAGGACAGGAAAAAAATGAGCAAATATAGTTGAGATTATATTGCACTGCAATGTTTTTCAAACTCCTTTTAATTCAACGAGTTAAATTATTTCCTCTCTATTAGTTTGAAATATTAACAGCTAGTAATGCTGCATCCCAAGCTATTGATAATTTAGCCTTTCAAGAGAACTGTGCAATAATTCTTAGTAAATAATCAATACTTAAGAAAATAAGCTAAACTTAATGCTATTATTGCCGGCATATTTGTGGCTTGTGTTTTGGAATCAGGGAGTGATAATATGGAAAATGCTTTTATAAGCAGGGGCATGAATTTAAAATTATGCACACAGCAAGTTTCCTTATCTTTTTTGCTCTAGTGTAAAAATCAATAAAATGCAGAAGGTAACAGCTCAAAGCAGTCTTGTAGTGAGGCTGTCCTACTGATGAATAATGTTGCTGTCATAACAGCAGGGATAATTTAATGCTGACACTTAGCAACATGACAAATAACTTGTCAAGCCGAGAGAAAAACAAAGACAAGCATAAGTACCCATGACAACTTCTGAAATATGAATCTGCTGCTGAAGAGTGACTACTCTCAAAATAAAAGTTGTGTTTTGTTTAATTTTGTCACCAAATATGTTATTTCTCTAACATGACACTTCCGACTGGAAACAGTCATTTTCTAACAAACTCCTTTCAAATGTTTTCTTTGATTGCTCTGTATTTACTTTACTTTTCCTGCCATATTAATATTATAGAATCTGTTATAGGCTATAAACAATTTTCACAATTAACAATTTATGAAACTATTATGTCATATTATATTGGTCACTATATACCCCCAATTAATTTAGATGGTAATCTGATTGTGTTCCAGTGCCAATGGAAATGACACTGCTCCATTATATAACATGTCCTGTAGTTAGAAATATAAAACCTAAAGAAGTGCACGAAAATCCTCAGTTCTGAAATCCTAACGATCCAACCAAATTCAGACAGATCGTCCGGATTTCGGGACTTCGGTACGCATTTTTGATAATTTTCTAATGTATGGGGCTATTTTCGATAATTTTTCAAAAATAGCATCAAACGTTCGGAAAATTCTCAAAAAAATACAATCGGAAACTTGAACGTTCGAAAATTCTCGAAAATATGATCGAAAACTCGAAAATGGTCTCCGATCGTATTTTCGAGAATTTTCTAACTTTCAAGGCTGTTTTAGAAAACTATCGAAAATAGCCCCGTACATTCGAAATTTATTGAATATACGTTCCTATTTCGGATTTTCCCAAGATCCGGGAACCTGAAAACGAAACGAAACTAGTGAGTTTTTGCCTTTATGTGGTGCAATCTTCAGTTGTCTGCATCAAATATATTCAAATAGCAGCTTTTCTTTCAAACTGGATCTTTCCCCACTTTTCTATATATTTATTGATTACTACTACCATTACCACTATTGTTTGTTTTAAAAGTGAGTACCTTCCTACTGTATATTGGACCTATATAAACTGTAGCACCGCAGTACTGCTATCCTGTACAGAAACTGTGTTTTTATTGTTCAAACAAAGTTGCAGTTTGGTGTGGACGTTGCAGAGTATTAATCAAAGAATGCCTAGAAAAGACATAGATGGTCTTTAGAAGATAATACTTTTTCAGTCGTTCACATTGAAATGATTTGACAAGGACAGCCTGTTTGTCCCTGGCAAAGGAGATTGGAACCTGCATAAAGAAACTAAATTGATTTGATTCCTAACTCTCTTATCTTAAATGTTTTGAAATAGGAACATTTTTATGATTTATTGCTTGGAAGCTATAAAGTCTCTTGTTGACAATATATAGTTGTTCTTTTTTGACTCTTAGCACCTTTCTGTTATTCCATTTTTGTCAAAAGCGTTATCTTTAAGCAATAAATAGAACAGATGTCAATTTGTTATGATTTTAGAGTGCAGTAAAAATACATTATTAAATATGGACCTTTTCACTTTGTGCAGCAGTAAAAGAAAATTTAAAACAGGTTTTGGGCCGGAAAATATGTTGTTAACACATAAATAAAGACATTTCTTTTATACCACTGCTTTTTAAAACAATTCTTTATTTAATTAAGATATTTTTCTTAATTTCTAGCAGTTGCTTTAATTGCAGGACGATGCTAGACAACAGAGTTCTACATATAAGTAAACTTTCTTCAGGCAGAGAATACTTGACCATAATAAAACAAATACATTTCAATAACCACAGACTTAATTTCAATAGTAATATGCATCTGTTGGTTGGAAAATAAGCTCTTATATATAACACCAGTTCTTAAGAATGAACAAAAGAAATATTTAGATTACAGAAAAATATTTATGTTCCAATACCTAACTAGAAAGGGAAAGTTTAAGTATAAACTTTGAATTTGGCTTGAAAGACTGCATTTTGGAAGGGAATTTGTGTGTTTGTGCTGCAGATTTTAAAACTCAATAATGTCAATGAAGAGGACATTGTTGTTTTTTACTTACCCTTTAAATATGTCACATGCATTAAAGGTAGGTCAGTTGGTGTGTGTGTATTCATATCAGGTTGGGGGATAAAATACTAACTTATTTGATGATTGGTCAAAATGAGTATTTTTTTACTTTAGTTACCCTTTACGTATGGCTGCCATAGTAATGGATAAGTAGATCAGTAGGTGTGTGTACCCGTGTTGGATTGAGAGTTAAAAAAAACTTTTTTTGATGATTGGTCAAAATTAGTTTTTTTGACTAGTTACCCTTTAAGTATGGCTGCAACAGTAATGGAGGGGTAGGTCAGTAGCTGTGTATACCTGTATCACGTTGGGGGTTTAAAAACAAAACATTTTTTGATTATTGATCAAAATTTGCTTTTTTGACTTTAGTTACCCTTTAAAGTATGGCTTCCACAGTAATGGATAAGTAGATCAGTAGGTGTGTGTACCTGGGTCTGGTTGAGGGGTATGTCTTTTTTGTGTTTACAACCATAAAACTATTTTTAATTGAGGATAAATCTAAATTAGTTTTTTTACTTTAGTTACCCTTTAAGTATGGCTTCCACTGTAATGGATAAGTAGAGCAGTAGGTGTGTGTACCTGGGTCTGGTTGAGGGGGTATGTCTTTTTGTGTTTACAACCATAATACTATATTTTATTAAGGATAAACCTAAATTTGTTTTTTTGACTTTAGTTACCCTTTAAATATGGCTGCCACCGTAATGGATAAGTAGATCAGTATGTGTGTGTACCTGGGTCCGGTTGAGGAGGTATGTCTTTTTTGTGTTTACAACCATAAAACTATTTTTTATTGAGAATAAATCTAAATTAGTTTTTTTTTACTTTAGTTACCCTTTAAGTATGGCTGACACAGTAATGGATAAGTAGATTTGTTGGTGTGTGTACCTGGGTCTGGTTGAGGGGGTATGTCTTTTTTGTGTTTATAACCATAAAACTATCTTTTATTGAGGATAAATCTAAATTAGTTTTTTTGACTTTAGTTACCCTTTAAATATGGCTTCCATGGGAATGAAAAGGTAGGTCAGTAGGTGGGTGTACCTGGATCTGTGTGGGGGGTTGGGGGTATCACTATTTGTATTTATGACCATGAAAAAAACTGTTTTGAAATATCCACATTTGAGGATTGTTACCATTATAGTCTATAGGAAAAAATGTCCGGAAATTCGCCGATAACGCCGTAACGCTTCTGCGTATTCCTTAGCTAGAAGATAGCACACTTCTCCTATATGCCCCGCACGTCTGTACCGAATTTCATGTCTCTAGCTCAAAAACTGTGGGAGGAGATACAGTCCAAAAAGCGTAAGAAGAAAAAGAAGAAGAAATAGAAAGAACAGTAATTTGGCTTTTTCAAGCCAAATTAATTAAAGATAATATTTCTGTGTCAATTCATCATTGTCTGACTGAAGACAACTAAACTCTTTTGTAGGATGTTGAAATTTTTTTATATTTGCATTTCATTAAGTTTATTGCATCTCTAGGTAACATCTGATAGGAGAAAAAACAGGAATGTTTAACCTTTAACCAATTGTCTTTTCTCCTTTTCTATCAAGTCTGACTTTCCATTTTATTATTTACTTTTCTCCCTCTAGATCTGTGTCTGTACATGTCAGTGTCCGCAGAAGAAATATGGAGGGACATAGCTCCCATTATGTGTCTGTCAAAACCCTTTTTTATGAACAAGGGTCATATTTATAAAAGCACAGTATTGCGATCATTAATTTAAATCTTCAAAAGTGATCATAAGTGCATGATAGCGATTGTAAATTTATGACCGCCAACGTAAATCTACGAACGCGATAGAATTCCATAGCGATAGTTACTAGTTTACTACTGCACAGTAATCTATAAACAAACGTTCGGAAATCTACAAATGTTCACCATAAATGTATAAACACAGCCGTGCATGTACATTACGTCCGCAGTTGTACAGTAACAAAAAAAACCTGTATCGCAAACTTGCGGTAGCGTAGGTTTATAAATATGGGCCTAAGCTCATTGTTGTGATACCAAAACAAATTGGATGGGAAATGGTTAAAGACAAGGAAAGACAAAGACTGTTAATGCAGAAAGAAAGCTATTCAAGGACACTTTACCCTTTATGTAACATAAAATGCATTTGAATCTCAAAGTATATGGTGGATTGATCACCAGTGGAGAGAAATATATTTCCTTATCTGTAAGGAAGATTGTGATCTTGGAAAGCATAGGTGACTCTTAAATGTAATATTCTTCTTGTTTTTTGCAATTTTTTATGATTTCACAACAAACAAAAAATATAACAAATGTAGCCTAGTATATGACTAAAATTATGCACAATACAAATTTTAAGAGCATGTCCACCCCCAAAATGAACCCCCAACTGCCGCCATAATTCTCCCGCGGTGATCCAATCCGGCCTCCTGCTTTCAAGCAAGGGTCGGACCTCAGCCGCGTCTGGGAGAGAAGGCTCTGTAAGTACGAATCAAAGTTTTTGTGGCGGTTGGGGCAGGCAGGGGTTACTTACCTCCAAAGGATTTCACGTTAGGTGCAACGATGGCTGAGGATGGATGCGGATGGTGGGAGGGTGGGGAGGAGGTACTACGCATGCCTCAGACCTTGATGAGGAATCAGCATGGAACAGATGGTTCATAGACAGCTTGGAGTCATTAGTTTCCTGGACTTTGAAAAGTCATAGCTGGAGCATGTTGCTTAATGTTCACCATTGCTTAAGCACTGCTGCTCTGATTTACATACACATGTTACATACATTGACAGAGGAGTAATAATGAGTTTATGTGGTGTGTAAATTGATTAACCAAAGAATTGTAGGAAAAGTTCAATGCAAAAGGGAACTTTTCCTGTAATGTATTGATTGAAGACTGGGAGGTTAAGCTATTCCTTACCTTCTATTCTTTAATTAATGGCTGTAGAGCGAGGAACGAAGATCAAAGAAACTTACTAGATCCTAAACTTATGAGATCCTCCACTGTCATACTGATAGGTCCCGACCGCTTCCTGGTTCTGATTAACAATAGTACGCATATGCAATAATGCACGCTATAGTTAAGCAGAACCAGGATGCGGTCGGGAATTTCAGTGTGACAGCAGAGGATTGTGTGAAAGATAAGTTTCTTCTCTCTTTGTTCCTGGCTCCACAGGCATTGATTGAAGAACAATTGAAGACATACAGGGTTATTCAATAAAAGTTCTTATCATTTAAAATCAGATTTGAGCTTACAAATGTTAAATAGGATCTGATTGGTTGGGGCAAAATTAGCACCATTTTAAACGATAAACTTAACGAGAACTTTTATTGAATCTCCCTGATAGTTCCTTAACGTTTTCAATCAATGCATTAAAGGAATAGTTCACTTTTGCAGTGAACTACTCCTTTAAATATGCGTTTCCATGTAGAAGTATATTTGTAATGATCAAGAGGAAGTACTTTCTAAAATATTGTCTAAGAAGATTTAAATACCTCACTCCATTTCTGGGCTGAGGTGGTTTCATCAATAGTGCAATTCATTAAGTAATGTGTGTCAGCTTTATTATTACACAAATACAATCCACTATTTATACTAAGCATAACATGCAATACATTTGAGGCTTATTTCATCTTGGAAACAATATTGAGATAGATGAATTCATGGACTTTAATGTGAATAGGTAGAGTGATAGACTGATAAATGTCTTTCTAACTACTAATTGTACAGTAGGAAAGGTAGATCAGAGCACAGGACAAGGATAGTATATCAATAAGGAATGTCTCATTTTATGAGAGTAATTTTTCCTCAACAAATCCCTATCTTTCCTTACACCTCCTTTGGAGAGATATGGATTTGAGCAACCCTGTAGGCAATAATTTTAAAGCACATCCTAAATTCATCATGTTTGTTCCTAAATAAAAACATTATTATGTATCATCCATCTCACTGGCATGAGGGAGAGCAAATGTCATAACAGAAAGGCAAAGAACCCCCACCCCCTAAAAAAATTCCCTCTTCTAAAACTATCATTTAAAAAGTAGTGTTGTCATCAATTCAAGAGTTTCCCACCAGCACTAAAATGGAGTACGGTGAACTATTGTAGCTTTATTACTAATGCCTGAAGTTATATTCATGGTCAAATAATGTAAATTAATTCTAAATCTAATCATTATTCTACAAGCTTCTACTTAACTTCGGTGTAGAACAGAAGTTCAGTGTTTGTCAGCTGTATGTTACTAACACACAACCTGCTCATGATATATATCACCATGCATTTTATTATATAAACTTACAAATGTCAGTTGTGCATGCGTGTACATTCTGTATAATTATTAGGCCTGTTACTATACAAACCAATGCAAAGCTCTAGATATATTTGCAATGGTATTATAGGTTGTTTAAGCGAAGAATACTCATGTCTGTAAAGTATAATGATGATTTAATGCATTGTGTAAACTGGTGAGAAGCTAAGTATTTAACCAGACAGATAACACAAACACAGGCACTTTCAAGCAGCATCTGGTTGATGTAATTTGGGCCAATAATTCATTTTCAACTTTACCTAATTGCCACAGTCATTTCATTATTCCAAATATAAGGTATGAGTAAAGAGGAACAGTAATTCCTTTTACTAGACTTGCGAATTTCAGAATGGGTGCCGGCATGCTAATCTAATTATAAAGGTAGCAAGGCTGAACGACTGCATTTTCTCATACTTAGCATTCACAAGTCAGGTCCCAGCAGATGTGTTGTGAAATTAATTTCCTCTGGTGTAACCAGAAACTCTCTGTTATGCAATTTCCATTTCACAGATGATAACCTATTATCACTTTATTCAAGGAAAATGTGTTAATAGCCACAAGGAAAATTTAATTATTCATATTTGCTCATTTCTATTCTGAAGCACACTCTCCTCTTTTCATGCATTGGGAGAAGGCTAATGTAAACATGACCAGATCCTTGTAAATTGGCTTGTAGAAGAGGCTGTTAGCATACTGCCTGGGGACTGATCTGGGATGGGGATAACAGCAGATATCTGTGAAGTGCAGCATGTGGAAGACAGGCTGTTACCCTTACCAGGTGGTAATGCAAGCTAATGGGAGCCAGGTCAAAAATATCAGATGTTAATTTAGAACCTTAACAGTCAGTAATGCTAGAAACATGGAAAGAAAACAGCATGTAACAAGTAGCTACTGTTTAGGAAGTGTGAAATATGTGCTGCTAACGATCTATGAGGTACGAATTCCAGGCTGTGCAATAACTGAGAAACTTCTTTTTTTTTGCTACTAAAATCTCTATTAGTTGTGTGGCAGTTTATAGAAATATTGTGATAATTATTGCATTAGGAACAAAAGCAGAGTTATAAGACCTTCCCTCTTTTTTGCTGAAATTAAAACATAATTAAGAGTCCCACTAATTGTAAGATATCAGGTAAACAGGTTATAGAAATTATTTCTAAACAAAACAGGTACTTTGTTTAAAGATAACCTACAAATGTGAAGTAAGGACTCCCTTATACCTACGCCTTTTCTCCTGAGAACAACTATACATTGAAAAATGTTTCTCAAGTAAGTTGCACTTAGGACAAGTGAGAAATAGATTCTATAACTGAGAAGGCTTCTATGTTGCCAGTACAACTCACAGTCCATGTAGTCTCCAAAGAGCCTTGAGAGCATGGGCACATATTGGCCATGCCACTGACCCCAGTATTCACACCAATATCTCTGATAGTACTTTGAAAACTGCTTGTTACCCTGCATTTAATTTATAAGCCAGCATGAATTGCCTACACCCTTCCTGGGGCAATACATAATAGTCAGCTCGTTTTACTGACATTTTTTTAATTGCAAGATAAAACTTGTACCTGTGTTACTTGCATATGCAGTAGTGGCTCATCAGTCTAAAAGCATGTTTTAGAAACACATAACCAGATAATTCCCCAGACTTTCCTTTTTTTTTTTTAACTAAAATGTTTATATTTGGTTTCTTACATCCATGCAAGCTAAGAAATATACTGCAAAGATTACTTTTCTTTTTGTGTATAAAAAGCAAAGGAATATATCATTGTAAGGGACAGAAGTATTTAAATATGTTTACCCAAAAAAATGCTTTGAAATACCTGTTCTGTGTCAGAGAATGGGAGGACCTCTGTGTTTTTATATGATTGGCTGTCAGCCAATGCTACAGAGCATGTGAAATGTACTGCATAAACTTAGCTGGGAATCATCTCATTATGAGAGCTGACTTCATAAATTACCCAATAGTAGAGATGGACCCGAATTTGGTTCTATAGATTTCACGCATACACCAGAACTCGGACTTTATGGATTAGCGGATTTTTCCAAACTGCAAAAGTTTTTGATAATTGTAGAACGATCGAGAATTTTCAAATTTAAAAGTCTAACATTTTAGATATTTCTAGAGATTTTGAATTTACAAAATGTGCTCTGTCTACTGGGACAATGTTATCTGGAGACTTTAGTTCTCTTTTACTGATGTACTAGAGTGGTCAAGCACACATTTTAATAGTATTAGACATCAGATAATAATACATTGTCAATAGTTTGTTTCTGAAAATATGTTTTCCTTACACATTTCTCTGGATTCTTTGTAACCCAGCAAATGTTTAGAGGCAAAATAATGTGCACCTGAAATACTGTTACATATATAACAGCACTAGTGGTGTTCTAGATTTCTGGACACTTATTTATTCTCTCACCAATCACTTAAGAAAAATAAATGTTAAGTAAAAATATTAATTAACAGTTTGGTCCTAAAAATGTATGATATATCTATATATCCACATCTGGATCAGGTGATGAAGGGGACCTCTGATCTTTGTGTTTGTGATTTACCAATAAATGGAAATCCACTTGAATAGTGTGCACATCAGTGCAGTGCTTGTGCTATAGCTTACAGTCCCTAGGTAGAAGACTGACTGAGATAGCACCTTATAAGTAACTGGCAAATTGCCATGGAGAGTGCCTGGGCCCAAATTGAATATTTTAGTGCAAAATTTAAACATATTCAGGGTTATTCAATAAAAGTTATTTTCGTTTAAAATGGTACTAATTTTGCCCCAACCAATCAGATGTTATTTAAGATTTGAAAGCTAACTTGTGATTGGTTGGGACAAAATTAGCACCGTTTTAAACGATAAGAACGTTTATTGAATAATTTTCCTCCCCAGAACAGCCATGCATTGTAAGTGCCATTTACCTACATAAGAAGTTTAACTAAGATGGCTCACATCTGTTAACTATATACAGTATGGGTTTAATGCTGGTATACTTGCTTCTAGGGCTTCAATCCTCCATCAACGGAACATTTCACTGGTCTCCAATACATGTGTAAATATATAGGTAGATGGAGAAAAACTAAACTCTGCACAGGCTCAGCTGTGATAACTTTGTTTAATTCACACTACATGTTTTGGTCATCATGCATCCTTTATAAAGTTGGCCCCCGTGTTGTTGCCAGTCCCTGTCCATGTAGTTTCAAACAACCTGCTAGTTATCCAGTCCCTTTTGGCCTCCTCTCTGCCAAACATACACAATCCCTTTAATAGAACAAATAGGGCTGTCCATACTTCAGTTGCTTTTATGGGGGAATCCCACTTTATTTGTGCAGAAACAAACACCCCCATAAAATCAACTGAAGTCTGTACATCCCAGTTATACACTGTCTCTATTCACTGGGAATTTTCTGTACAGATGCCTCAACACAATATTGAAGTTCCCTTGAAAAAATGTAGACAGCCTACCATGAACAGTACTAAACAGCTGCTTTTACTGTCTTTTTGCCTTTCTGTCTCAAGCAAAATGTTATATATTTCTTCTTATCATTGTTGTTATTATTTCATACCTATTCTCTATGTGTTTTGGTTAGTGGACTCATACTATACTTTTAGAAATACAGAATCCATGAGGTTACAGGTTCATAACTCCAGATTTACATACAAAATTTTAATTTCTTTCTGTTAATTTTGCTGGCTAGGAAATAAACTGAAACAATTACTTTTTCTTTTTTGTATGAAAAGCAAAGGAATGTTAGGGTGGGAAGAGAAGATATAGAAAAGTGTGCAACAGTGTTAGTAACATAAAGAAGCAGGTTCTCTCTGCTGTACAGTTATTGACAGATTCTAGGGGACAGGGCAGGCTGCAGCTTATTTGGATCTGCCATGCAGAAGAGAGCATATTTACAGTATACACTGCAAGCAACACAGAGTAATACATTATGGGAGCTTTCCTCTAGTACCCACAGGTAATTAAATAAAACAAAAAAGCCACAGCAAAGGGAGTTCTGGGACATCTTGTTGTATAATTGTGAAGGTGCTCTGTCAATTGAGTCAATGGTGTTTTGTGACTTTAGTTTCTCTTTATTGAATGGAAAGTATGTATGTCTGTATATGTTTATGCACACAGTGCTATACATTATTAAAAAAAAGACAGACTAAGAGATATGTGCCAGCAATTATACTTAAAAATGCTCAGATAATAAAAATCCACAAATAGGCAAAAAAGTGGGTGGGTAAAGATACGAGCTAAAGTAGAGGGGGTAGAGGGTGAATAACTAGTGGAGGTTGGATTAGAGACGAATACAGAGAGGTATAAGATTCAGGTGCCAGTGCAGGATTTCCAAAGGATGGATTACTGAAAGTTTTATCACGGAATGCGGTAATCTCTGCACAACACCAACATTTTAGTCATGTACTATTTTTGAGATATTGCCTTCATTACATTTTCCTTTCCTTTGCTTGATTTTTCAGCTGAGATAAACAAAAGGGGCAGGTGATAGGCTGGAAGTTGAAGTCGGTTACTGTAGTCTAAATGTGAAAGGACAAAAATATGCATAAAAGGTTTAGTACATTAGTTACAGAGTACGTATTTCATAAACTGTCAAACACACAGGTGTAGATTGGTGCCCTGGCTCAAACTCTTTGCATGGAGAATACATTTCATACACATACATACATGTACATTTTACCACAGAGCAGAAAGTAATAATTTGCAAAGTACAATGATGTTAGCATGCAGGGCACATTTTTCTCTAAAGAGACAGAAGGCTGTGACCTTCAATGGAACACAAAGATTAAGAGAATACTGATCTACTTTTTAAAAAATTATATTTCTAAATAATAAACTTGTGTCTTCTCACAATCTTTTAAATTAATGAAAAAATATTTCTTCCTCTGTTGGGAATAAAAACCTTACTCAATGCAGAGTACACATCTTTTACCATTGCTTTTTGTGAGGTCCATACACGGGTCACTATAAGATCATGGGATTCTTCAGCCACTGTCGGTAATACCTTAGTATCTCACTTCCCCTGCCCGCCTGCTTGTTTCTTTCCTATATCTTGATAATTATTTTAATAATTATGTCCAATTTATAGTTTCCTAGTTTTAACTTTGTTTTTATTACTTTACTGCTTATACTAACATTCCAAGCTTAACAGGATTTCCAAAGGAGAAAAAAAAGGTTGCAAAAAAAGCTTTAATGATGTGCTATACCCTGTGTTATTTAGCACTGCTTAACATTGGGAAGGTAGAAGTGCATCTCTCAAAAGCTTGTCTGTAAAAATAAACTGTTAGTCAACAATTAAAAGGTATCACCAGTACTTATTTTTTTGTTTAAAATATAATTAAAGTCATGGCCAATGTTTGTTGTGTTTTAATTACTATAATCAGATACAAAAAAATATATTTGCTTGCTACCAAGTTTTTTTTAAACTTACTAAGATATGAATATTGGATATAAAATAAATGATTTGGTATCCTTTGTACTAATGTGGTTTTGTGTTCACCCCAAGCATTACCTGTACTCTTCATCACTGCCTTCATAGGGATTATACTCCAAGCAAGGCTACAGTTTCATTTTTTATTAGTGATTTTCCTTATAACTGTAACAGTAGTCCAACTTCTACAGTCTCATATATACAGTAGCCCTGCTTAACCAAATGGTATGCATTCATATTGCTTTCTATTGTCATTTTAGCATCTTAAGTATTTATAGCAATTCTGAGGCACATAAAGTAAAATATTAATTTAAACATGATTACTGTAAATCCTTCAAACAAAGGCAATTCTACATTTTAAAGCGACAGTGAATATAAACTTAATTACTGTTTTCATGTGTTCATACCATATTAGCGTAATATAATTATCTTGTAGAAAAAGGAATCTTATAAATATTCAACAAAATGCAAGAGAATAGGAATATAAATGAACACTTAAAACTAAACACTTTTCCCTTTTTTTTTTTTTAATTGACGAATTCTTTCTTTTTTTATAATGAAACGAAACACCTAGAGGTAAATTTGCAATATGAAATCAGTTTCAAACATTGAATGGCTTACATACTGAGTAGTCTGAAATTGCTTTTTTATATTAACTAAATGACTTGCATAGTTTAGAACTTAGTAATAAATATTGTGATTATGATTACGGTTATTTCTGCTTGGATTGGAAAACTTTCTGTGTGACTTCTGTGAAATTGATTCCTTTATTCCATTTTTTTAAACCTGACAATTAACTTTATATGCTTTCCAACACTGAGACAAAAAAATGTAAGTCAAAGTCAACTTATAAGTAAACAAAACAAAAATGAAATAACAATATGTTTCATTTTGGAGCACAGATTCTTACAATTCATGCTAATACAGGGCTTTTCTGGGACCCATACTAGGTAAATTTGTGAGGCCCCCATAACACTCTCCAACTCAGACATGCTACACACAGACTAGAACACATTTTAAACACACACACTTTAGTACACACACATATACAATAACACTTATATTACACTACATATTTGGAACTCAGACACTGATAAAATAATTGTTGCAGACTCTGATAAATGGTTGACAAACAGACACTGGTAACCCATTGGCACAAACTCTGATAAATGGTTGGCACCCACACACTGATCTAATCTTTGACACAGACTCTGATAATTGGCTAATGCAGACACTGATAAAATCATTGGAACATTATTAAATGTCCCAGCTCCAGGAGAAAACACCCTGGTCTGTAGATATAAAATGCCATATCCAGCTACACACACTGATTTGCATATATTAAATTCCATGCCAAGCAAACACTGAACTGTATATAAAATGCCATGTCCAGCACACGC
Organism: Hymenochirus boettgeri; assembly: GCA_019447015.1. Lineage (NCBI taxonomy): Eukaryota > Metazoa > Chordata > Amphibia > Anura > Pipidae > Hymenochirus > Hymenochirus boettgeri. The sequence continues at coordinate 186,240,330 of CM033474.1, read as the reverse complement.
TGACCTGTTTATGTAAATTGAATTTCCAGCACACACTGAACTGTATATATAAATTGCCCCATAGATAGACAGTAAAACCATGGAGCCATGAAGCAGACACAAGGAAATCCAAGACATGTCCCCTTTCTCTACTCCAGTTCTCCTTCTAGAAATGGAGCTCCTGTGTTGTTGATGCAGTATTGGAGCCCCCCCCCACAATCTCTGGGCCCCTGGCAAGTCTGGGCCCCATACAGGAGTACCCCCTTTTTTCCCCTGATGGTAGCCCTGTGCTTATCTACAAGCAGTCTATTGAGCTGAAGGGTAACACAGGAATTGATGTTTGATAGATTTTTATCAAAGCAACAAAATCAGTGAACATTATTAATCCATGTATATTTAGCTTAAGAATTAGCTAGAGTAGAAGACTTTGTGAAAAACAAGCTGGAACTTCAGTAGCTGTAACCTTTTGGGCATTGCGTCTCAGCCAACCACAGGTGCCACTGCCAGTCTGGCTCCATCTGCAGCTTCTGCACATGGAAAAGGCACAGGTGCTAAGCAGAAGAACGCAGAGGGAACATGGTCAAGGTTTTTGGGGGCAATTAGCCTAAAACTAAAAGTTTGTGTGTGGGGTAGACATTCCCTTTAAGGTTAAAATAGTAGTACTACAGTTATCAGCCAAGAAGCTAGTCATCTAGATAATTACAGAAGTAAAGCCAGTTGTCAGTTGAGTTGGCCTATAAACTCTTACTCATTTGAAGCAAGTCATTCCACCTTGTGTGCTTTGATCTAAACTTTTTTATATACCCCTAGTATCTAAAAATATCCTACCTGAGAACACCAGTGGAGTGAACCATACCGGCATTAAAGGTGTGTAATAACATTTTTGTCTTTGCCTCTCTGTATCCAATATTCTGCAATTGAAAATTGCCCATGGAGCTGATGTTACAGAGATCCCAGGGATCTCTATAAATAGGCTGTTTAATGCATGTTTAACTTTAAAAAAGGGGTTGTGCATGTGCTTATATTTATATGGTCACCCCCCCACCCCCATCGATCTCTGTTACTGTATATGTCACACCCCCCTTGTAAAAAAAATTTTGGAACAGGATATTGGCTAGAGATGTGTACGGGGCAGTCACCTGCTGTAACAAGTTTTGCAGTAGCTCGTTTCTGTGCATATGCAAGAAACACAACAGTTTGTGACAAAACTGCAAAACTAGAAACTTATTCACATTAGGTTAGTGGGTTTGAAGTTTCTGTGTTTTAGTCCCTTCACTAAATCCTTATTCAACTGTTCTCCATTCACTAAATAACTAATCTAAATAAAAGGAAATACCCCCTTTTCAGCCCTGCAATAAATAAGACTAATGAACACACACCAGAATTTAACTTTGTAATGGACATCCTCCTGAAATTCTCCGGCTCCCCTTACATTTGCTGTTCTCCTCTCCCCTTAACAGCACCTTCTCCTGTCAGACCTTGCAGAGGAACGTGCAGAGGAAGTTATCAGTACACTGACATGGGCGGTCTGCATAGTATTGGCTACAACAGCTGACAGGAGGATTTCAAAGCAAAGAGGGAGAGGATGATCTTTGATACAAGTTACAGGTGTACATTCATTCATTTTCTTAATTCATGGCTCAATTGTGGTAGGTGCTGGTTAAGGGTAGAGGAGAAAAGCAAATGTAAGAAGAGCAACAGCTACGTAGCTGAGTGATTTTTGTTCCCATTGTAAAGTAGGCCACTTATTTATCATAAAAGGATAAAATGCATTATTTTAACACAGAAAATAAAAAAAGGAATGTGTAAAAATAGCCTAATGCTGTATATGTCAACATATAATTAATTTTCAATAAATTGCCAAGTAATCTTATTTCTCTGGTTTTATTTAACATTTTTTGTTTGGTATTTCTGATTTGGCCTAATCTTTCAAGAAACAAAGCAAAAATACAAACAACAACAACAACAAAAATGCCTAACACCCCCATTCCTGATCTGAAGGGCCCATTCCAGTTTCCCTAGAGTGTGGTTGGGTGGAGTTGGACAGTTCAAAATTTGAGTTGGGTGAAGTTTGATAGGCCCCATCCATGCCCCAGTCATCCTTTCTACGTTGATATTGTATATTGCCTGTTATAAAATAGCTAGTTTATGGCTATGAGGAAAGGGCTAGACAAAACTATAGAGAGATGAAAACAGGAAAGAGGGATGAAATTGCATGCAAAAATAAAAACACTTTACAATAATAATGTAAGTATAACAGTCCTATTCTTATGAATACGTTTCTTTCTAAATTGCTTAGAATAATGCTTCCTGTATTGGACTACACGCATACCTAACTGTAAATGATGATTTCTGAAATTAGCAGTAGTAATTTTAAACATCCATTTTAATTTATATGAATGCATTTAAGGCACCGTATTAAGGTTCAGTACAGTGTTACATCAACACAATCTTTTCATTACAATTACATGTTTTTAAAAATGTCCTGCTCTTTTCAGATGCTAAAAGAAAAGTCCTGGTGAGGCACTTTATTGTGTCTTTTTAGCACTAGATGGCAGTATATCATACATTATTTCTCAAATAATAACAGTGATAAGGCATTACAAAATGAATATTTTTTGTGAAAACAAACATTTAAAGCACAATTATTGTTTTACTGTATGTTATAGACCTATTAAACAGTTTATAGTTGATCTACTATTCTGGTTTACTTACCATGTTAACCACTGTGTATTAAAAATGATATGTAAATGCAAAATACCAGTTTGGTTCTATACAACAGAAAGGTTCAGGGTAAAATCTTGTAGAAGTTGCTCACATAAAGCACCCAGTATATCCTTGGCTAAGGTATATACTAAACCTTTTAGTTCATTTAGAGCTGGAGATATGCTTTCTATCATGGGCATAATGAGAAATTACCAGCAGCAGAGTAAGAAGCTAGGGACGCCCCTATCCCCCTGCTCCTCTTGTAGTTATAAAGTTGCTACTTAGTGAATCATTTATCACAACTATGGATGGGATGCAGGCTATGCACTCATTTTACATTTGCATTTTTTGCTTAGAAGCTAGTTTCATTTATAAAAGGCACTAAGTACAAATCCTTATGGCTTTCGTGGACCATTGCACTAGTGCTTGCTACTACATTCAGCCTGGAGTAATAATATTGTAATATTGTAATTAATAGCGTCTCCCTGATCTGCTGGTGAGATTTGCTCCATGTTGGTTGCCAAATTCTTTTTTTTATTATTGCTACTCTTATTTGCCCCAATATGGCTAAACCCATTCTTCCTAAGCACCCTGGTTTATGTTAAAAATATAAGATCTAAAAAAAAGGAAATATAGAATTTGCTCTTCAGGCTGTTTGATAATATATAATTGGTACATTGCAAGGAAAAAGCAAAAGGCATGTGTAATATATGATCAGGGAAAAAAATGGATTGAAATATTGCAATTTAGTTTCTTAGCAGTAAATGGACTGTAAGAGTTAGGTTTTCATTATTAGGGGAACAAAACCTATTGTTTCCCCGGGGCTAAAAATATCTTAATTATTTTGAATACTGTAATGTATACACACACATTTAGACTATGAAACAGTACAAAGAATATTTTCATTTAATAGTACATATGATCTGTCCTGTGTATTTCCAATGGGAATCTTTTTTGCTAAAATGTGTAATACGCAAATGTATACTCACAATTGAAATCTTTTACGCTGTGTACAGACCATTCCATTTTATGTTTTGTCAATCACATGTAAATATATGCCATAAAGCTTCCTGGAGTATATTACATTTACACAACATGGTATAAGTAATATGTCTATCTGATATGTGTCTTTTAGCTGTCACAACACAAAAGGAATTCATGGTAACACAGTATGCTAATAATAACATTGTATCTAATAATGTTCACAGCTACAATTTGTTCATTCATCTGAAACCTGAAATTGCTGTCGAACATGTCAACGTGTCTTCTCTCTGTGCAAATTAGAATTGCTAAAAAAGGTAATATGATATAAATGGTATACCAGTCAAGAGAGCAAACATGCATAGCTGTTGACATCAGATTGTGTCATTGACGATGATGAATATTGATGCACCATGCTCATCAAACTTATATCAATACTAATAGGCTGCTATCAATAATAATTTTAACAATTCTTTCTGGATCAGCTTTCCTTTTGCTTTGTTGATTTTTGTAATTCCCTCATCACCTCACTTTACGTGTCAATAAGTCTGACCACTTATCAGAGCTTAAGACAGTTATTAAAAGTGACCTTGGTGTAATTCGATGCTTTTGAAGTAAGACCATAGCATAAGGATTATGAATGCACTCGGCAAAGGCAAAATGAATTACTGTATCTTGGGAGAATGTTGTAGAAATTGTTTGCATTTGTGTATTTTTCTTGCACAATTTTATTTTGTTACCGCTAATAATATTCAGCTTAGCATACTGATCTTTTTTTTTTTGTATGAAATAAAGCATGCATTTGTTGTACTACATCAATCAGAAATTTAATTTGTTAAAACACAACAATAATTAAACGGCAGGGTCACTGGCTAAACAAATTGTGATTCATACCTAATTTGAGAGTTACATTTTGTTTAATTAATTATATTATATTACACCTGGGCAAATTAAGCATTTTCAGTTTTAACAATGCGGATTCGTTTTTAAAGTGAATGATTTTGTCATCACAGCCATGAGAAAGCTTTGAAAACTGTTATATCAAAGTCAGAATGGATAAACAGTACATAGTTTAATATAGAGTATTATTTACTTGGACAAATAAACAGTGTCCACCTGTGCCTTTTGTAAAAATAGCTGAAGTCTCGGACAGGTACAAGAGACTAGGGTGGGTTCATGGCTTAACTTGCTGGTTTGTACATCCCATAATCAGACATTAAAAAACAGTTTTATAGTGATTTCATCATCCCCTATCAGCTGATTATAGCGCTATGTGTGGGGTCACCATTAGACTATTGTAGTGCATTAACAGTTACTTGCTGGAGGGAAGAGATTATATGTGTGTAATGTGCAACTTTTCACTTCTACCTCTCTCTTCTATTTCCCCTTCCTGTGCTCCAGTGCTCTTTCTTTCCTCCATAAGGAATGACACAGTCAATCCTGTTATTATGTAATTTCCCTGCTATTATGTTTTTATGCTGAGTTTTATATCAATAACTTATAGTTGCCAATAGTGATGAATCCTGGTTTCAAAACGAACCTAGTCTCAACTTGGAACTATTGGTTTTGAAAATCCACAGATCTGATGGATTTTTCAAAATTTTTGAAACTTTGAACTTTTCATTGAAAAATCAAAAATCTAAGTTCAAAAATTCCTATTGAAAATTCGAAAAATGTTATTAAATACTCAGAAATTTTAATTGAAAATTTTTTAAAAATCAGATTCAATTGGATTTGTATCGGATTTATGCAGCTTCAATAGATTCCACAGAATCACTGTTGGAACGAAATTTGCCAGTTTCATCCACTGTAATAATGTCACTCACTGTCCTTACTTATGAGTCTTGCCAAACAGGTCAGTATTTTTATAATAGGGAATAACACCTGATTGATTTTTCGTTTACAGAAACAATTTTTTTTATAAAAAAAACACATAACAGTATAATCTACATACTGTATCCCTTCTAGACCAAAAAAAGGATTAACTACAATGAATAATCATCAGTCTATAGGTACAACATAGTTAACGCTTACAGTATATTATAATTGCTGTATTAATATTGTGCTTATTGGGTAAATACTGTTGTAAATTCATCTAATAAAACTACAGTTGATACTATGTAGGCTGTATGTATAAGCTTAATTTCTCCAAATGCTACCGTCCTGGCACCAATACAAAATAACGGAGAACAGGAAGCCCAAAGGTTATGATGCAAGAGGTAATTTAGTTACGTAAAAATAAACATTCAAATGGTGGAGGAGGCTTTTAATCTTAGATATTGTGTCAGAAATAGAATTTCAGATAGACACATATGCTAATTATGCATATAATTGTTCCACAGAACCTATTAAAATTCTGAAAATCTGATTAAATTGGATTTTTTTTGCATTTTTAAAGCATTTCGGAATTTTCGATAGGCGTATTTAGATTTTTAAATTTTTCTTTTGATTTTTTGATTAAAAATTTGAAATGTTTTATAGAAATTTTATATTTTTTTGGATTTTCAAATCTTCAATTTTGAATTTTCAATAATAAGGTTTGCTTTGAAACGATGATTCACCATTACATATACAGTAATATCAATATGCAATTTAGTTGTTTCAGAAGCATTGTCTAAAGATACAGTTTTTTTATTTATTTGATCTTCTCAAAACTTAAAACCAAATAGATATTAACCCAGATCATGTGACAGACACTTATATAACCTAAGTAAAAAATGGCTGAAAAAGTGTATAAAATACATTTACTAAAAATCGAGGAGAAATAAAATGTCTAAAACAAGAAGAAAGTAGCCTATAGTCTATAACACGATGATCTAGACACAAGTAAAAAATGAAGTGTATTAGCATATAAATACAGCCTACATGTATCATGACAAAATATGCAATCTGAAGATAATGTATGCATTGTCCTGTTGTACCCCAAAGTGCAAAAGATTCTTAGTAATCAGCAGGAGTGACCTTTCAGGGTGATTTGGGCTACCAGACGATTGTGGGTGGGTGTAAGGTGTGGTGGGTAAGTAAGCCTCTATCTGCTATCTGCTGCATAAGACTTGCTGAACATACTAAGGGAATTTTGCACCTCATTTTGGGTACAGCAAGACAATCCATATATTATCTTCAGATTGCACTTTTTGTCAAGACATGGGTAGGCTGTATTTACATTATAATATATGCTAGTACACTTCAATGGAGATTGAATAAATTTCTTTATCATTAAAAATGGTTCTAATTTTGCCCCAACCAATCAGATATTATTTAACATTTAAAAACTTACATCTGATTGGTTTGGTCAAAATTTAGCACCATTCCTAACGATAAGTATTTTTATTGAATAATCCTGATGATGTTTTTTTTTTCTTGAGTCTAGATTATAGAGTTTAGGCTACTTGCGTGTTGTTTAAGATATTTTATTTCTCCTGGATTTTTATTAAATATATAATATTTGTTTTACACACTTTTCCCATATATTTTATATGTATACATTCCCTTCTGCTGTTTAGCATCTGTATGGTCATTTAAAGGTTTGCACATCTTTAATACAGTTATTATTTATGCACAAAAAGAGTTTGGGGGAATATGTATATACAAATAATAGAAGTTTTCAGTGCACGCAAAAGGACTTTTCAAATAAATTAAAGAGCTTTATTTGACAAACGCATACTGGCAACATTTCGGTCCAGCGTCTAGGTCCTCAAGCCACATTTCAGCCAGATGTGGGCTTGAAAAAGGTCCTAGACGCTGGACCGAATGTTGCCAGTATGCATTGTCAAATAAAGCTCTTAATTTATTTGAAAGTCCTTTTGTGTCCTCTTAATTTGTGTATTTTTTCAGCCACTTTCACATAAGATGTTGGATTATCTTTTGGCATTAAAACATAAATTTAACCTACACCCACTTTTAATTTTATGATATTTAATTTTTAAAAGTCAGTAGGTTCCTGTTGAATATGGAAAAAATAACTTTCCTGAACCTTTAAGTAGAGATGTCCGAACTTCGCAAAATCCGGTCCGCTTGAGGATCCACAAATTTTCGAAATTCGAAAATTCGAAAATCCACGAGCGGACCCATTAAAACCTATTAAAATGAAAGTAAAATATGGACCCGAAAATGTGGCTTGCTCAGTCCAAAAATGTGAAAAATCTGCGAAATTTTGAATTTACGAGGATTTCTCGTATTTTTGAAAAAAAGAGAAATCCTCGGAATTCCGAAAACGTATTTTCTCGTATTTTCGAAAATACAAGAAATCCTCGTAATTTCGAAAATTTTTGAAAACGCGGTTTGGAAAAGTTCAGAAGGCAGAAAAACGGAAAATCCGCGATATCCGCCGTTTGCCAACGAGGTAAATTTGCCGCGGATCCGGGTTCGGATTCACGAACTGGGCCATCACTACCTTTTAGCTACCCAAAACAAATTGGTTTTAATAGAATTGTTCTCTGCTGAATTCAATATAAAATGACAGAGAAAATAGATGGGGCTTTACAAAATGTTACTCCCCATGAAAGTGCAAACATCAGACTGGACGCATAGTTCCTACTGACAATGCACAAAAACATCATTACACTGTCATTAGAATCCTTTCATGATGATTAGAGATGGACTAGAATCAGATTTTATGTCTTTTCGGGCTTCAGACTTTTCAAATTTCCAATCATTTTATTGAATTTCTGGAAATGATCCAGCCACATGTCCCAAAGTGGTGTGTGGTATGTCCAGAGGGGCCCAGCCTGTCTGACTACTCTAACTCAATGGTGCTAATAAAATTAAGTTTTATCTTTTGCCCACTTTCCCCTATATGATGCAAATATAGTGCAAATTGCAAAAATTAAGATCAAACGGAAAGTTCAGAAAAAATACATATACATTCCGTATATACTCGAGTATAAGCCGAGGTTTTTAGGTTTAAAAATCAACCTAAAAACCTTGCCTCGGCTTATACTCGAGTCACAAGACACTTACCTTTAATCCAGAAGCAGCCGCGAGTCAGGCCGGCAGTTCCCAGTAGTTCTTCACGGTTGCGCGATGATGTCATCGCGCACACTGGCGGCGATGGTGTCATCGCGCAGCCGCAAAGCAGTACTGGGAACTGCCGGCCTGACTGCGGTGCTTCTGGATTGCGGCGCAGCCGGCAGAGAGAGGAAGACTGAAGACCAGGTACGGTAAGTGAGCTGGGGGGGACTGGGGGGGAGGGCTGGGGGGACAGTATGCCATGCAGACACCCACATACCTTTTTACTATAGGTGGTTGGAAACTACAACTCCCAGCAACCAAGCATGCTGGGAGTTGTAGTTTCCAAACATCTACAGTGGAAAGGTATTAGTGATTAGTATACCCTCGGCTTATACTCAAGTCAATCATGTTTTTCTAATTTTGGAGGCAAAAATGGGTACCTCGGCTAATACTCGAGTCGGCTTATACTCGAGTATATACGGTACCTTTAAGAAAAAGAGACGGATTTTTCCATCCTAAGGACTTTAACCTGCACATTCAGCATTTTGTCTGTATATGAATAAATATGTATATTCTTTCTCATTTTCATCTGTTTGTGGACTATATTAAATCTCGGTTTATACTCGAGTCAATGTGTTTTTCCTCCTTTTTTACCTAAAACCTAGGTACCTCGGTTTATACTCGGGTCGGTTTATACTCGGGTATATACGGTATATTCTTTCTCATTTTCATCTGTTTGTGGACTATATTAAATCTCGCAGGGTCCTGTTCTTGGTACCCTCCTTATTGCTTCTCTCCCTCTACACGATTGTCTCAGGTAGAATGCACTTAGCTCTTTTGGCTTCAAGTATTCATTTGATATGTCAGGACCCAATACAACAAATTACTTAATCCACACCTACGCTAAACTACTGACATCCATCCACGTTTCTAGGCGTCCGTCGCCTTCTCTTGACATCCTTCACCTCCCTGTATGTCGGCAAAACTTACCCCTTTCAAATAAATCTTTCTCAAAACTAATAAACTGATCATTTTTCTACCCTAAACGTGGTCCTGTCCCATCTTCTCAATCTCTGTTTGACATACCCCCTTTTTTCCTGTGCCTCTCAAGGTCAGTGGCCACAATGGTTAAGTCCTATCTGTTTGCACTGCCAGGTGTAGATATAGACCCACAGCTGTTTGTCCTTTAGTTTTGTTCCCTCGTTGCCGTACACCGCTCCTAGATCCGAAAGATATACATTTTCCGATCAATGTCCCCTCACCTTTAGAACTGCTGTTGCTCATACTGACTGTGGCAGTGTTTGTGAGGATTTTAAGCCGTCCCAGTTCACATTAGCGAGACGATCTGGCAAAAGCCACGGCGACCTCCATGTTTCAAATAGCGTCTTCCTGGCTGGCCGCGGGATCTATGACGTCATGGCAAATCACTACATGCTGAGATAGAGAAGCCCTGACATCCTGTATCTCTGCTTTGTCGAGCTGCTCCGTAGCCCCACAATGCCTCTGCGACGTGTTTGTCTTCCCTGTAGCTGTGAACTAAGATTATATCACAGCACCCCACCCCCTCCTCATCAAGGGTACCATTTGTTTTATTATAGGTCATTGTGTGTGCGTACTATAAGCCTCTATTTTTTTTTTTTTAGTCCAGCCGGACTTGTTCATTGCTAAAAGATAGTCCCCAAGGTCTCAAGATGTCATGATTCACATTATTATTATGCTATGTCTTGTCGTTGCTAATAGGAGACTCCCTCGAGGCTCCCAGTCCATAAATCCTTCCCCGAATAGTGAATGCCTGTATGTACCCTAGCCACCTAATAGCAGGATAAAAAATTCTGTGCACACAATTTTTTGGACATATTTTGCCTATCAGCACTCTGAGAAGACCAAAGAATATTACAGAATCTGTATTTCTGGATACAATCAATGGCCTTCTTATCCCATCTACTCCAGCTAGTCATGCTGAACATACCTCGACTTCCAATACGAAGGATCTGAAGGGAATAAGGCACAAGATGATACCAAAAAAGGGGGGGGGGGGAATTCGAGGCTGTCCGACAGTACTCTCTTTAGAGTAATCTTTATTTAAGATCTTATGAGAGACACTCTTATGGTAGACACCCAGAACAACCTAAAGAACAGGACAGATTGTTCGAATGAATATAAAACCCGAAGCCAATATAAAATTACTTTCCGGGTGACCAAAAATGTAATAGAAAAATTACGCAAGCAGGCTGTAGATGATGGTGTAAGGAAGCTCTGGACAAGAGATTTTCTCCACTCTCATCATTTATTACAAAACAAGTCCCACCTCGGAAGCGCAGGGCTGATAAGCGCAAAACATCATGGGTAACTCATGTAACCCAAGGTATAAAGATTGCAGCTATTGCTGGTCGGTTCAGTGTTGCGCAAAATGCATTTCCCTTCTGTGCACATGGATTTGGTACATATAACACTCAAAGACCTACCTGGAAAGAGACGGACGCTCTCATCAAAAGAACTATAATAGCACCTTTGTGTAGTGGGCATCAAAGCCAGAAATCGTCTACAAACAGCTATAACCGGGATCCTCCAGGCCAACACAGTCGGGTAGAAGACATAGATCCGTACCTTCTAAACGGAACAACCAAATAAGAAAATATGTGAAATGCTTCAGTAGGTGGCATCTGCCAATATGGTTTGTGTGAGCCTCCATGGACTCAATTAAACTGAGGGCTACAGGCTATGGTAAAGCTCTGGTGGCATCTATGAAGATTGTTTTATCCATTCGACAGATGGAGGAAGAATGCAACATCTGCTAAAACATCAAATTTATCTCACAAACTTGTACGTCAATCTCACAACGGGGATAGCTTGTTCTGCTAATTGGCTAATAACTGTCTTAATGAATATGGGGTAAAAACTGCTGACAACAAGGAAGTTGCTTCCCCTATTTCAGACATGGTGCGAACGCTTAGCGCAATCAACTCCACAACCAAGTATGTAATCAGGAAGCAAAAAATCTACAAACCTGGAGGGTAATGTACCGTTTCCAGAAATTGTGGAGTACCGAAATCCTTACCTATTCGCCCTAAAGTGAACCAAATCTCAAAAATAGCATCAAACAATTAATGGAAGGTGTGGCCAGTCACCCGACTGTCGTGTCCAGGGGCGGCAGATGACAGTCAATGCAAAGGACGATGGTGGGGGCGATGATAACACCGACAAGATGGGTGTTAGACATGTAACCAAAGTTAAAACAAGAACCAGTTCAGACAGACAACCAACTTCGTTCCATCCACATTCAGACTAATATCATCGGACACCGGACTAGCTCCAAAAATCATAGGTCAGCCAGGCAAGCACTCAGATGGATATATTTTATCATCAGCAAAATGAAAAGGTTGCATAGAACCAGTGCTCCTAACTAACTCAGGGGAACGGCAATTATTCGACATTAAAGCGCCAGCCTATTAAGAAACAGTCTGGAGAATCCGAACGAGTGTCGGATTAGAACCTTTCCTTTGTCAATCTAAACAAATACATTTATGCAAAACCTTCAACATGGAATCCCTACGGGTGGTTTCTACAACAAATTTCCATCAGGGTGATCTGTATTTAGAGCCAAAATAGACTGTTTACGAAGATGCCTTTCTTCATAATGCCCTGATTTTTTCCATCCAGCCTCAATCGGAAGTACCTCAGATTTGTGCAGGTGTTCCGCGGTGACGAGCCCGGAGCCTTCTGTAATGGGGGGGGGCGGAGCGTGAGAAAAACAAACATTGCGTTAAAGACCAGCGCGACCGGGGAGGAATCCTCGTAATATTTTGAATACTGTAATGTACACAAACATTTAGACTATGAAACAGTACAAAGAATATTTTCATTTAATAGTACATATGATCTGTCCTGTGTATTTCCAATGGGATCTTTTTTGCTAAAATGTGTAATACGCAAATGTATACTCACATTGAAATCTTTTACGCTGTGTACAGACCATCCATTTTATGTTTTGTCAATCACACGTGTAAATATATGCCATAAAGCTTCCTGGAGTATATTACATTTACACAACATGGTATAAGTAATTGTCATATCTGATATGTGTCTTTTAGCGGTCACAACACAAAAGGAATTCATGGTAACACAGTATGCTAATAATAACATTGTATCTAATAATGTTCACAGCTACAATTTTTCATTCATCTGAACCTAAAATTGCTGTCGACATGTCACGTGTCTTCTCTCTGTGCAATTAGAATTGCTAAAAGGTAATATGATATAATGGTATACCAGTCAAGAGAGCACTGCATAGCTGTTGACATCAGATTGTGTCATTGACGATATGAATATGATTTGCACCATGCTCATCAAACTTATATCAATTACTAATAGGCTGCTATCAATAATATTTTAACAATTCTTTCTGGATCAGCTTTCCTTTTGCTTTGTTGATTTTTGTAATTCCCTCATCACCCTCACTTTACGTGTCAATAAGTCTGACCACTTCAGGCTTAAGACAGTTATTAAAAGTGACCTTGGTGTAATTCGATGCTTTTGAAGTAAGACCATAGCATAAGATTATGAATAGCACTCGGCAAAGGCAATGAATTACTGTATCTTGGGAGATGTTGTAATTGTTTGCTTTGTGTTTTTTCTTGCACATTTTTTTTGTTACCACTATATATTCGCTTGCACTGACTTTTTTTTTTTTTTGTATGAAATAAGCATGCTTTGTTGTCCTACTCAATCGATTTTTTGTTACCACAATAATTAACGGCAGGGTCACTGGCTACATTGTGTTCATACCTAATTGAGAGTTCCATTTTGTTTTATTATTATTTATTTTCCCCCTGGGCAATTGCTTTTCGTTTTACAATGCGGATTCGTTTTTAAGTGTGATTTTGTCCACACGCCATGAGAAGCTTTGAAATGTTATATCAAATTCAGAATGTAAACGTACATAGTTTAATATGGTATTATTTCATGGACAAAATAACAGTGTCCACCTGTGCCTTTTGTAAATAGCTGAAGTCTCGGACAGGTACAAGAGACTAGGGTGGGTTCATGGCTTAACTTGCTGGTTGTTACATCCCATAATCAGACATTAAACAGTTTTATAGTGATTTCATCATCCCTATCAGCTGATTATACGCTATGTGTGGGGTCACCATTAGACTATTGTAGTGCATTAACAGTTACTTGCTGGAGGAAGAGATTATATGTGGTGTAATGTGCAACTTTTCACTTCTACCTCTCTCTTCTATTTCCCCTTCCTGTGCTCCAGTGCTCTTTCTTCCTCCATAGGAATGACACAGTCAATCCTGTTATTAATTTCCCGTATTTGTTTTATGCTGAGTTTTATCAATACTTATAGTTGCCAATAGTGATGAATCCTGGTTTCAAAACGAACCTAGTCTCAACTTGGAACTATTGGTTTTGAAAATCCACAGATCTGATGGATTTTTCAAAATTTTTGAAACTTTGAACTTTTCATTGAAAAATCAAAAATCTAAGTTCAAAAATTCCTATTGAAAATTCGAAAAATGTTATTAAATACTCAGAAATTTTAATTGAAAATTTTTTAAAATCAATTCAATTGGATTTGTATCGGATTTATGCAGCTTCAATAGATTCCACAAATCACTGTTGGACACGAAATTTGCCGTTTCATCCACTGTATAATGTCACTCACTGTCCTTACTTATGAGTCTTGCCAAACAGTCAGTATTTTTATAATAGGGAATAACACCTGATTGATTTTTCGTTTACAGAAACAATTTTTTTATAAAAAAAAAAACACATAACAGTAAATCTACATACTGTATCCCTTCTAGACCAAAAAAAGGATTAACTACAATGAATAATCATCAGCTATAGGTACAACATAGTTAACGCTTACAGTATATTATAATTGCTGTATTAATATTGGCTTATTGGGTAAATACTGTTGTAAATTCATCTAATAAACTACAGTTGATACTATGTAGGCTGTATGTATAAGCTTAATTTTCTCCAAATGCTACCGTCCTGGCACCCAATACAAAAAACGGAGAACAGGAAGCCCAAAGGTTATGATGCAAGAGGTAATTTAGTTACTGTAAATAAACATATTCAAATGGTGAGGAGGCTTTTAATCTTAGATATTGTGTCAAAAAATAGAATTTCAGATAGACCCATATGCTATTATATGCAATAATTGTTCCACGAAACCTATTAAAATTCTGAAAATCTGATTAAATTGGATTTTTTTTTGCATTTTTAAAGCATTTCGGAATTTTCGATAGGCGTTTTAGATTTTAATTTTTCTTTTGATTTTTTGATTTTTGTGTTTTTAGTTTTATTTTTTTGGTTTTCTCTTAATTTTTTGATTTTCTAATAGGTTTGCTTTGAAACGATGATTCCCATTACATATACAGTAATATCAATATGCAATTAGTTGTTTCAGAAGCATTGTCTAAAGATACAGTTTTTTTATTTATTTGATCTTCTCAAAACTTAAAACCAAATAGATTTAACCCAGATCATGTACAGACACTTATAACCTAAGTAAAAAATGGCTGAAAAAGTGTATAAAATACATTTACTAAAATCGAGGAGAAATAAATGTCTAAACAAGAAGAAAGTACTATAGTCTATAACACAGATCTAACACACGGTTGGTGTATTGCATATAATACGCCGTTCTGACTATGCATCTGAAGATAATGTATGCATTGTCCTGTTGTACCCCAAAGTGCAAAGATTCTTAGTAATCAGCAGGAGTGACCTTTCAGGGTGATTTGGGCTACCAGACGATTGTGGGTGGGTGTGGGGTGGGTGGTGTAGCCTCTCTGCTATCTGCTGCATAGCTTGCTGCTTAGGGTTTTGCCCTCTTTGGGTACAGCAGCCACATCCTTATTATCTTCTTGCACTTTTTGTCAGACCATGGGTGCTGTATTTAATTTTATTGTCCTTCTGGGTTGTTTTTCTTTTCTTTTTTTGGTTTCTTTTTTGGCCCCACCAATCGTTTTTTTTCTTTCTTTCTGTTTGTTTTGTTTTGTTCTAGTGTTTTTTTGTTTGTGTGTTTTTTTTTTTCTGGTCTAGTTTGGTTTGGTTTGCGTGTTGTTGTTTTTTTTTTTCCGGTTTTTTTTATCTTATTTGTTTCCCTTTTCCTTTTTTATATGTATACTTCCCTTCTGCTGCTGTTTGCATCTGTTATGGTCTTTAAGGTTTGCACATCTTTATATACAGTTTATTATTTATGCACAAAAAGAGTTTGGGGGAATATGTATACTCAATTTTTTCAGTGCACGCAAAAGGACTTTCAAATAAATTAAAGACTTTATTTGACAAACGCATACTGGCAACATTTCGTCCAGCGTCTAGGTCCTCAAGCCACATTCAAGCCAGAGTGTGGCTTGAAAAAGGTCCTAGACGCTGGACCGAAGTTTGCCAGTATGCATTTGTCAAATAAAGCTCTTTAATTTATTTGAAAAGTCTTTGTGTGCACTAAAGACTTCTTTTATTTGTTTATATTATTGGATTATCAGGAGCACCAGAGCAATCAAGGAAATATTACTGTATATTTATTATTATATATAATATATATATATATATATATAATATATATAAATACAGTTTTTTTAGTTCTTATTGTAACTGCTTCTTGTACCTTTTAATGTCCGCAATTACCCATTTTAACCTTGTTTTATACCTCTTAATTGTGTATTTTTTCAGCCACTTTCACATAAGATGTTGGATTATCTTTTGGCATTAAACATAAATTTAACCTACACCCCTTTTCATTTTATTATTTAATTTTTAAAAGTCAGTAGGTTCCTGTTGAATATGGAAAATAAACTTTCCTGAACCTTAAAGTAGAATGTCCGAACTTCGCAAAATCCAGTCCGCTCGAGATCCACAATTTTCGAAATTCGAAAATTCACGAGCGGACCCATTAAAACCTATATAAAATGAGTAAAATATGGACCCGAAAAGTGGCTTGCTCAGTCCAAAAAGTGAAAAATCTGCGAAATTTTGAATTACGAGGATTTCTCGTATTTTTGAAAAAAAGAGAAATCCTCGGAATTCCGAAACGTATTTTCTCGTTTTTCGAAAATACAAGAAATCCTCGTAATTTAGAAAATTTTTGAAAACGCGGTTTGGAAAAGTTCAGAAGGCAGAAAAACGGAAAATCCGCGATATCCGCCGTTTGCCAACGAGGTAAATTTGCCGCGGATCGGGTTCGGATTCACGAACTGGGCCATCACTACCTTTTAGCTACCCAAAACAAATTGGTTTAATAGAATTGTTCTCTGCTGAATTCAATTAAATGACAGAGAAAATATGGGGCTTTACAAAATGTTACTCCCCATGAAAGTGCAAACATCAGACTGGACGCATAGTTCCTACTGACAATGCACAAAAACATCATTA
>CM033474.1:186173320-186218320 GCA_019447015.1 Hymenochirus boettgeri | reverse complement strand
ATGAAAGTGATACTTTATGATTAAACAATGAGGCCAAATGATAAAGGAAACACTCAATAAAAAGCTGATAGAACAATAGGTCACTGTCCTTGATAAAGCTACGGTAACACAGTAAAACATACACCAGGCAGTTAGTCTGTCCAAGGCACAGTATAAGTTTTAGCTACTTATATTTACCAGCTTGGTTTTTTGTTTGTTGCATTTTTTTTGTCAACCTGATCCTTATTACTTGGGGTTTAACAATCATTGTGCCATCTACACCATAAATAACTCTGCTAAGTGAGTCTTGAATGGAAAAATTTGAGGTTTCTGGTAGATAACAAACTTAGCTGTGGCAAGCAGTGCCAGGCAGCCAGGGACAGATTTCCCTTGAGGGAATAGTTCACTGAAAAAGTATACTATTCCTTTAATGCATTAATTGAAGAATGGGAGGTAAAGGAGCTATGCCTTACCTTCTGTTCTTCAATGAATTTCACATGAGCCAGGACGAAGAGAGGAAATTTACCTTTCACACAATCCATCGCCAGCTGCACTGACAGGTCCTGACCACTTCCTGTTTCACTTTAATTATAGTTAAATTGAAACAGGAAGCGGTCGGGACCTGTTAGTGCAGCCAGCGGTGGACCATGCTAAAGGCAGATTTTCTCTCTTCGTTCCTGGCTAATGTTAAATTGATAGAAGAATAGAAGGTAAGGCATAGCTCCTTTACTTCAGAGTACATAAAAAGTTAGAAAGAAACATGCTATAGTAAATATTTGAACATTAAAGGTAGCACACAGTTAAGGGCAAATGGGATAAAGAAGAGAATACTCAGAGTAAATGGTGTCTGTTAGTTCATAAGCTAGAACATAAATTCAGTTATACCATATCTGATGATTTGCAGGAGAAAGTTCCATTTATTTCAAACCAATGTAGGGAACCTGGCATCAGTATCCTCTCTCCAGTGTGGCTATACTTGCAGGTTTCCCACTTTTTCCACACCGGAGGTAGCATACCAATGCTAGGTTTCCAACATTGTTGGAGGGCTTTTTGCTCATTTTTAGCCAATCTCACCATAACCTATAGTATATAGCTGCCTGGTCTGTGATCATTGAAGGTATATTTACTGTTTTATTTACAAAAGCCATTGCCAGGCAAAAGATAACACCTGTATAATGTCAGAAAATCTTAGTTCTATTATGTGTAAAATTGGGTGCTTCGCAAGATTCAGTATTGTATCATGCCTGAAGGAAAAAGCCTAAAACTGGTTATACACTGCAAGATTCTGTCGGTTATTTTCTAACGATCGCGCTACACAGTTTTCCCCCAGCCACGACTAACTCCCTATACTTTAAGTACAGGGAGATGACCAAGGCTGAGGACTTTTCTGAACAAACCAAAACCAATGGTAACCTTTTGTCGGCCACACAATTGTTCTGAAAATGCGCCACACACATTAACGATAAAGTGTTTTTAAAGATTTATCGTTACTGTGTGTACCCAGTTTAAGTGGTTCGAAAGCTTGCATTTTCAATCATTTTAGCCAATAAAAGGTATTATTTTATTTCCAAGATGTCTTCACTTTCTTCACTGGCTAACACGGTGCAACTCTCTAATACTATTGGTATTAGTACATACTGATTGTTTGTTTAACCTTTACTAATTCTTTTATTGCTGGCTGTGATGATTAAATGTAAATTTACTGCTTTATTTATGACAACAATTGCCAGGCATGGGGCAAAAGATAACATCTGTATAATGTCAGTATAGGTGGCCATACATTAGGGTGATTTTACTTACCAGACCGAGCGATATCACGGCATTAGACCGATCCTGGCTAGAACCAACTTTCCCATTCTTCTTTGCGACCAACATGCGATAGCAAAATGAATGGCATTTGCGATCAAATGTCGATCACAAAAAAGAACGGGAAAGGCGGTTCCGGCAGGATTGATCTACTTTTGTGGGATCGCTGTCGGGTAAGTAAAATCTTTTGGCCCCTTCTACCGTTGCTGTGCACAGAAAAGGCATGAAACAGCACAAGCAAAGAGCCGAGATAACGAGTCCTGGTAAGTATATTTAGGAGAACCGGAGAAACTTTTTAGCCTAGTGAGGACTAGGTTTTGATGGGTGTTTAGATAAAGGTGATTTTTTTTGTTTGGGACATGCCGTTAAATAGAATCCATTATATAATGTGCCAAAGATATTTTAAAAATCCGTAACTGTGAAATTTAAGAGGGATACATGAGAACTATTCCAAGATGAAGTTTAATATATTAATTCTTTTCTCCCTCTGGACCATACAGTAGCTTGCAAGAGGACATGAGAATTTGATCAAGTAGAGCACACTTAATGACTTGGGCCAGGAATGTTCAGAAACAATATGCAAATTTTAATAACAATATGGAAGATAAATTATATGAATAAATATTGTCTACAAAATAAAAATGCCTACATTGTCATCGTAGTTATACTAAATAGCAACATTAAATTAAGGAAGTGGAAGCATGTTTGCTTGAATTGCTTTCTCCCATTTATTTGACTTATATCCATAAATACAGTACCTTTGTAGAATGCAGCATGCCTGAAATGTTCTGCTTTTTTTATCATTACTATACAGACACACAGGATGTTTTTAGCTATTTAAACTAAGGCCTTCTCACATTCCCTGTATTAGATTCAACATATTTAACTGGCAAATGTTTATGGAATATGTTACCTTGGTACTCTCTTCAATGATCTGTAAATATTATATTTTAAATAAAACTGAAAAGCTGAAGGAGCAACCAATCCCCAGATGGTAGAGATGGTCGGAACTTCCAAGTTCTGTTCCGTTTTCAGAATCCCAGAAAAATCTGAAAACTGACTAATAAAATTCAATGGGGGAGAAAAGTTCAGAGTGAAGTTAATGTATAAATAGCAATGGAAGATGGCTCAGGCATTTGGGAAATTGCATAGGGAAAAATACAAATCACCAAATCTTTATTAACAACTAACTTCCTGTATACGTGAGAAGAGATCCAAAATGTTCCTACGCATCTTTAGAACTGGGAGTTTCGAGTCACAACCGGGTCGGAATCGAACCCTGATTCCATCCCTACCAGACTGCTATTACAACTGCAAACTATACGATGGTGAAACTTAACCAGTCTTAGCTCAGCATAATGGCTATAAAGAATAACTCCCAAATAAGTACATAGTGGAAATGAACTATGAACAAAATTTATAGTTAGAGTTGTCTTACATTATTACTGTCAGTAATAAAGTGTTTTAAAATCTCATTAAAGTCAGGTAATTTTTTTTAAATTACAAATTATAATAAAAATTATGAAATGTTTAGTGTCAGCTACAAAATTTCTGTCGGTATCTAGTCATAAATAAATTGATAATCTGATAAAATCTCAAAAAGCCGATTAGAATGCCATGCTAATTCAGGATCATCTCTATAGAGAAGTGTGCACTGCCCACATGGTCTTTACGATTATAAAATGCTTTACAACAGATATTAGATTAAATGTAATCCTTACAATAATCTTTTTCAAAATAAATTACAACCACTATTGTTAGCCTTAAACCCTATTTAGCTAGTAAGAATTATGAAAAGTAACCTAAGATGACTGGTATAACCTGATATACAGTACACCTTTTGCAGAGACCTAAATTTATAAACTTGTTAGGAAAAGTAGGTAAATGAATTATGTTGGCATTTTAGTTGGTAAAATATTTTTCATTCACATGTGATAAGTAAAACAATATATTGTAGGCCTTCTGGCTATTTTAGGTAAAAGATCTTTATACATTGGGATGACAGTCTCACTATGTTCTTAGTTTAGAAATTGGAATTTTACATTGTCAGTGTTTTACTGGGAAGTAGTCGAAAAGAGTTAATTAAAAGTAATACTTTTTTTAAAAACACAAACCCAACAAAATACACCGGCAGTGTGGGGGACCTCATAGGCACACAGTGCTGATTCTTTCTCTCCTTTGTTCACTCAGCGCTAATGTTTTCTCAGAGCTTAGAAACTTTTTTCACTCTAGCCAGTCAAATTACACACCACTTCCTAGCACTGATCACCTAAACTAGGCTTATGTAGTACACCAAGGGGGCAATGCTATGTCGGACATTTTGGGGCCAAATTAGTGGACCAAATTAGTGCAAACGTTTTCACAAATTTATAGTGCGGCATAGCCTGTGTAGAAAAGGCTAAGTTAAGATTTGCACAACAGCATTTTCTATGGATCCTATTATCTCTGCAAGGGGGAACTTACTTGGTAAATTCATTGATTTGGTTTTAAATTTGTCTATTTATATCAAAGATGCATATTATTTGATCTCTATTGTTAATACTGTTGATCTACCTCATCAGATTTCAAATATTTATTATAGAACTGTTACAGATTACCCCTAAATACAACTATTTTCAATTTAAAATGCATATTTTAAATTGAAAACTCCAGATTGCAGGGACGGACATGGAGGCAGCCATGGCCCCTGCATATGCTAATGCTTACATGTACTGTTATGAAAGTAGATTTTGGCTCAATATGCTAATTATCTTGTATTATTTTATAGATTTATGGACTATCTATTTATCTGGAAAGGCTCTCAAGAATCTTTGGATACAATTATTTTCTGCTTGAATCGATTGTACTCTAGGATCAAATTCATGGCCAATAAAAGTCAGGTATAAGTTACATTTCTTTTATTTTAACTGAAAAATTACAAATTGGAATATTGCTCGTACAAAAAGGAAATGGACAGGAACACCCCTTTAGATTTTAAAATTTCTCATCCTCATCTGTATCAGTTTTATAGAATACACAATAATTCTAATCCACAGAATAAAGAGATTGCACACAGAGAGGAAACCATGGATGCCTGACTGATGTTGTGGAGCAAGTGATTCAGAAAGCATTTCTCTGTATACAAAGTTAACAAAAAGAGAATTTTGCTAGTGATGGGAGCAGCTTATGCTGCAGTATTAATGGGAAAGTTTAGTGGAAAATATCAATATTTTAAAAATTCTAGGTTTGTATTATGCATACCTAGCTATTCTACATATTCTCTCCCGTTTGAAAAAACAGTTAATTTCATACCCTTTGCTTTTCCCTGCTGTTAACATTAGTGAGCTGCCATTTCAGGTTCCGGCGGTCCTTCTTCCCAGGATGCACCACTTTCTTGGAATGTTCTTAACAGTAATTTTTACTGATTGGCTGTTGGATGGGTCAAACATGCTCAGATCTCTACTGAGCAACTGAATCAACCCAGGCGCTGGGTCAAGGGAAAAACCATAATGGTCTCTACTAGGGGTCCTGCAATCAGGAAGTCAGTATTTCGGTTGCATTTATTTATACACAGAAGCAATGTGGAATGGGCAGGTTAAGCTAATTGGGATTGAAAATTACTGTTCTTTTTTCTTAAAAGCATATGTATTTGCACTGAACTTCCCCTT
This sequence comes from Hymenochirus boettgeri, assembly GCA_019447015.1. Taxonomy (NCBI): domain Eukaryota; kingdom Metazoa; phylum Chordata; class Amphibia; order Anura; family Pipidae; genus Hymenochirus; species Hymenochirus boettgeri. The sequence continues at coordinate 186,212,888 of CM033474.1, read as the reverse complement.
TAAGTTTAACTTTTTAAGACTGAAATCCCAACAAAGCATTAAAAGGAATTGGAATATTTTAACTATGGATGAGACTTTAAAAAAATGTCTTCTAGATAAACCACTGGTGGCTTTTAGACGGGGTAGATATCCCTGAGACTTTGTACTTTGCTTTACATACTTGCATAGTGACCCTCCAGGTCATGTCCTAACCATCTTCTTACACTGTAAATGGTAGACTGTGGATCCCCAAACCATTCAGCAATGTCCATCAGGAGCCTATCAACACTCATCCTTAAAGTCAGGGTTTACGCACCCCCACATGAACATAGCCTAAATGGCCGGAGGGGAGACAAGTGCATGGGTTTGATCATAGACACAACCACCACACTGGAGGTGCGTAAGGGAATCCACCTACTGCCAAATGCCGATGTCAGATGGCACATCATACATAAAAAACAAATTATTTATTAAATATGCAAACTATTTTAAGCAATATATCAGATAACATATCAATCTGTCACAGGGTAGATCACCTTTAATTAACAAAATATTAAATCTGACTAGAGATGGACAAAACTCACCAGTTTCATTCCGTTTTCTAGTTCCCGTAAATCAGGAAAATCCCGAAGATCTGAAAATCCGAAAACGGAACAAATTTTCGATTATTATCTAGTGTTGGGAGCTATTTTTGAGAGTTATTATCGAACGTTCAATAATCCTCGAAAATACAATCAGAGAATACTTTCGTGTTTCCGAACGTATTGTTGAGGATTGTCGAACGTTCAAGGCTATTTTCGATAATCCTCGAACATTCGATAATTATAGAAAATAGGCTCAGATGGATCATCCTGATTTCGGAACCAAGGCGTTCTGTGTCGGATCTGGGTCTGATTCGGACCCGGATCCCATCTCTATATCTGACAACATTAAAAATCCAATTATAAAAAGCATGCCAGTGAGAACATCTTATTGAGACCCCAATGGTGTATATTGGAGGTTTCAACAGCCAGGCAGGACCACAGGGCAATGGTGGAGTACAACTGATACAGTGTGTAGTGTGTATATATACACTCCTATGCACTTTTTACAAACATATTTTGCTTTAAACATATTAAATGCAAAATTGTGGATTTAAAAAGGAAGCAACTGCTCTGTGCTTTTTTGATTTTATTCTAGGTTATCCCCCCAGAACATCTTATCTTGCTTGGCTAATTATTTCATACATTTTGTATTTTATATATTACTAGACATTAAGCCTGCTACAATAACGGGTGCTAGAAGCACAAAGTGCCCCCTTAGTGTCCCAAGGCCATAGTCCTTCTCCATGTCCCACGGTCAGAGTACCCTCTTAATGTCCCAAGGCCAGAGTCCCCCCTCTGTCCAAGGCCAGGGGCCCCCTCTGTCCCAAATCCAGAGGCCCCCCTCTGTCCCAAATCCAACCCCCCCGCTCTGTCCCAAATCCAGCCCCCCCTCTGTCCCAAATCCAGGGGGCCCCCCTCTGTCCCGAATCCAAGGGCCCCCCACCTGTCCCGAATCCAGGGCCCCCCTCTGTCCCAAATCCAGGGGCCCCTATGTCCCGAATCCAGGGGCCCCTGTCCCAAGCAACCTTACCTGCAGTCTGTTTAATTGCTCATCTCCCTCCGTCTGTTTCCTGTGTTTCTCCCTCTAGTGGTGAGTCAATAGGAACTGCAGAGACTGTCCCTCTAGTGGTGAGTCAATAGGAACTGCAGAGACTCTCCCACTAGTGGTGAGTCCATAGGAACTGCAGTGACACACACACACACACACGGACACAGGGACGCACACTTAGGGTTTTATTATATAGGATACCCTTTTCTTTCAAAACTTAAATAAAAGTATCAATAAAGAAACAGGTTAGGTTATTAAAGCGTTGCTTTTGGAAAAGGACTTATAACCAGATAATGTGTCCAAAGATAATGCTTTTATGACAATTACTGATTTTAACATAATCTTTTTTTTTTTTTATCAGAATGCATATGTACTTCATTTTTTAATATCACTTCCCATTTTGTTAATGGCTTTGTTACAGTAAAATACATTTTATTGTTTTTTCCATGGTTTAAAAACTGCAAAACATTTATCTGCATAACATTTTAAACCCAAATAAATTTGAATCATTTTTTCATAATATATTTATTTGGACATCTGTATACTGTATGCCTGTGTGGTAATATGGACTACAAATGTAAACATAAAAATAGTCAATATTCTAAGATAAACACCGAAAGACTCAGACGGAGAGGAATTAAAGTATTAGACTTCCTTGTATGATTAATATTGTCATTCTTGCATTTAGGATAAAGATCTTTAATAAGACTTTAACAACAAGTTAAGATGATCTTAGTTATGTTTTTGTATGGATATTATTCTTTATAAACCTTGAAGATATACATCATTTAAGGATATTCTTATAAACTAGGTCAGCCTTTAAGCAGTTTTATTTTTGGAAATCATTTTTTTTAAAATAGAAATTCTAAAAGAAATACTTTATATAGGAAATTGATATAAATAATAGAAATACTAAAAGAAATTTAAGGGGTCCATGCAACATTTTAGCTTCCCTTTTTTATTGCAAATTTGTCTCTCTCTTAATATCACTGGCAGCCAGCAAAATTTAGCCACAGAATTATTATGCCATTATGGCTTAAATATCTTTGGTTGTTGGCACATATTCTACAACCTATTTCCTGGCTTCCTATTTAATTGGAATGTGTTTTCTTGTGAAACCAACCAATGATACAAGCATGAGCAGTTTCAGCCATCTCTACTCTCCTTATTAACTTGCAATGTTTTATTATCCCCTCTGCCACTTTATTTAAACTTTAACATTTTTTTATGGCCCCCCAGGTGGTTTCACTGGAACTGGTACTTGTGGGCCAGTCTAATCATTGGCTTTAATCCTTTATTAATGTAATCTTAGTCACACGGTTCAGCTACAGAAACTGATATTCACTATTTATTAGAATTGTACAATGAAAAGGTACAAAACTGTATTTCATACAGTAATTAGTACACTGTACATTATTTACATTAAATGTGAACCTTCTTCTCCTTAAACTGCTGACTCAGGCATGCTCAGTATTCTTTACCCAGGGATCATTTTACAATAACATAATGTTATTTTCTGAATCAAAGATTCCTTGGAATCTAAAATCTTTAAAGGGCATCTCCACCCCCAAACTAAAATGAAACCCCATTCTGGCCCCACTGTACAGTTTAAAAAAGCCTTACCTTACATTCCTGCTCCTTGTGGTTCTCCTGCAATCCATGCCCAAAGTCCAGGAAAGTGAAGAGTAGTGGCTTCCTTCCTGTCCAAATGTTGCTGCCTCCTGTCCTGCCTCCGGGAGGGATGGTGACATTCGCCGAGGAGCCTTTTCACCCCCCTCCCTCCCAATCCCTCTCTTCAAAACCTTCACCCACCCTCAACCGCTAAGTTAGAAGTTTAAAAATCGATTCCAAACTGTAGTTACAGCTCCTGGTTCCAGCGTCTTCTCCATTGCAAGCCCAGCCCCCTGCTTGTAGTAAATAACGGTCGTTATCGGTAAAAACCCGGTCATTGTTTTACAATAACGATCGATATTTTACGATAATGATACCGATCTTTTATAAATAGGGCCCCAGGAGCTGTAACAACAGTTTGGAATCGATTTTTATACTTCTAACTTAGCGGTGGGAGGGTATGCCCTGCAATACAGATAAAAGTTAATATGGAGGGTGGAGATGCCCTTTAAAAACAAACTACTGTATAACCCATAAACAACTCTGTAAAGATAGTGCAAACAGAGGTTTCAGCTTCTCTACAATAATTTTATCAAATTTCCTTTATGACAAGAGGCCTTAAGTGGAAAATAACATTATTTTCAAATTAGGTGTTTCTATTAAACAAACCTCAGTAATTATATTAAGCTTTTGATACATCAATTTCATTCCCTTTGATATTCCTTGCTGCGAATGTGATCAGTATTGAGATGCCATTTCATGTCCTGCAATGGTCCTTTTCATATCCAGGATGCTTACATGAAATGTTCCAATAGTAAGTTTTTCTTCACTGGCTGTTGGGAGATTTGCATAAAAATAATTAATAAGAAAAAAGCAATGTGGGAGCTGAAACCTTAAACCTAAAAAAGCTGCAAGGGCAAGTGTTATAAAATTGATATTAATGTGTATTAGTAAAGTGTTGATTTTATAACACTTGCCCTTGTATCTATTTCAGACATAGGGGTTGAGCTCCCACATTGCTTTTTCTATTAAAGTGGTACTGCAAACATGAATTTTTAACACTTTGGAAGCATTTATTTATTCACAGACGAAATGCTGGATGGACAAATCAAGAAAGAGGAAATGCTCCTTTTTATTCCTAAAAGCATACATATATATAGACACAAAACATCCCCTATTATAACCCATACAATTCAGGCATTGATCTGCAACATAAACCCTTACGTATGTTAATTTGTATTAAATGCAATAAAGAAGGACAATGATAAACATTAAAACTTCCTCTAAGATCTTTAGCAAATTATCAGAGAGATTCAATAAAAGTTCTTATTGATAGAAATGGTGCTAATTTTGCCCCAACCAATCAGATGTTAGCTTTCAAATATTAAATAAAATCTGATTGGTTGGACAAATTAGCAAGGTTTTAAACAATAAGAACTTTTATTGAATCTCCCTCTATGTTTGTTGATTAACTTTTTAATTCTCAGATTTTGTTTTAATTAGTTATGGTTTTTAAGTTAAAAAGATGTATTTCTCCTTGGTTTCATTTTTCTTTTTGTGATTGTGTTTTCTGCACACAAATGACTTTTGGAATTGGTTGTACACAATAAATTTACTGCAGTAGTGATGAATGGCATTAAAGGATATAATATCTGCAAGAACAGTTTACATTCAGCATTTAGTTGGGAGGTCACCTTTTTCTTCAAAGAATGATGCATTGAATGAAGCATTGACCATCGGTATGAAAGGCTAATTGAATATGATCCTAAATCTGTGACAATGTTCTTGGCCAAGGTCATTGAAACTACACAGGAAGATATGATTATAACTGGAACTCCTAAATAAGTTTTGTTGCAATAATTACTATAATGTTTGTTATAAGCAATATGAGAAGTACTAAATGACTTAAAGTAAGAGTGAGGACTAATAATCAAGTTCAGGCCTATCTGTAATAAGGATCTTGAAGTATGTATTTTTATGTTTACAAATGTCTGTTTTTAATCTGATAATTATGGCTGCCTTTTCTGGTTCCCGTTGTGTCTCTGGGCAATGATGTTAGCCCCATTTAAGCATGCCAGAAGGTGTTAGTAGCCACAGTTTAAGAAAAATAGGAGGACTAGTACCTATAATTGGTAAATATAAAGTGGTTGATTATCCCTTATATGAATGATTAGACTTTCTTTCTTCTTAGATTTTTCTAAAGACAAAAACAAATGATTAGTCCATTAATGGTTTTACATGACAACTTATTAATGATAGAATATTTCTCGAATTACTCTCTTTGATGTTCAAACTGCAAATTATACACAATTCAAGAAATTATTTTTTTCAGCTTTCATTTTAAAAAAATTGCCCAGCTCTACAAACAAAAGAAAGGTAAAAGATTCAATGCAGACAATTCAAATTGCACACAACAGGTGAGCAAACAAAATATAATGCATAAAGGCTAGAAAATAGCATTTATACAATATGCCTATTCTAAAACCAATATTCACCCACAGGGATGCACAAACCCACTGGCAGAACAGAGATAATTTTTAACAGTATAAACTAAAATATGGTAGAGACTATGAAACGCTAAAATTGTAAATTTAATTGTCAGTTTCGACCAATTCAATTCTGGCAAGAAATGCAGTAGTTTCGACTGGGGTTACAGGAGGATTCCGTAGTTTGCTGAACTACCTCATTCCCTATTCGGACCACTTTTGATACTCTGTATGCTGAGTTGGGATTCCTCGTTTTGAACACTATGGCATTGTAGCTACTTCGAGGATATCGGCTCTGATTTTGTGGAGTTTTCTGTTTCTCTTTTAGGTCGGGTGAAGAGTGTGGTCCATTCATGAAGATTATGAAGTTGGAGCAGTCGGACATAGCTTCTCACAGTAAGTCCCAACTATATGTGTAACTGTGGATTCTATCATAGGGGATTATCAAGACTCGCTATGGTCTTTTTTCCTGTATTTTTGTACCGGGGACGCCTGGTAGGTTCTGAGTATCTTTAGGGAATTTTTGTATATTGGGTGTGTGTTTTTTATTATGTAAATTCAATAAACCGTATTTGTACTTTTTCTCTGCATGTGGTAGTGCCGTTTTGTGGGGGTCTTGGGGAATAGGGTGTTTTACTCTATTCCCTTTCTTCTGGTATTTTGTATTTATAGTGTACCCTCCTGAGCACCACTTTAATATAGTGATCCACAGCAAGCTCTGAAGTTGTGCATCTTCCTTCCCTCATTTTGTGTAGTTTGGACTTAAAACCAGGTCCAGGATGCACAATGTATAGCCATATCCTAACCAATCAGTTACTTGATGTAAAAGCACTACAGTGTGCAGAAATGTTCTGAAATGAGAGCATAGAAGAAAACCGAATGCTCCCAGAAGACATCACCAATTTATAGTAGTAGTTGTAGCAGCTTCATCAGAATCTGTTTGGGACCTTGCAACATAATCTGCCTTTTGTGTAATGATTAAAGTGGCCATGGGAGCACTGAGCAACATTTTATGTAGTATGAAATGGGCAGTATTAGATAGTCATCACTAACTGCAATTACCCACCATCACTAACCTTACAGAAAAACAGCACTTTCACCAACAAAGAAGGTGAATTGAACAGTGTCACAGTTACATGGTTATTTTGGTAAAAAAACAAACAAAAAACAAAGGCCATAAAGTTTAGCCCTTCCTATTAAAACCCAGAATCATCAGCCACCTTTGCTGCCAAGTTAGCTAGCTATGTGGGTCTGGGGAGGGGGGGGTCTTTACACCTTTATTAATTGGTAGAATAGAGTGCACATTCCACTAATTAAATCAAATATCTGAATAAACTGTATTTTGGCATTTGCTTATGTTTATTGCTTTTTTTCTTTGCAACTGTATGCAATATCGCTTCCTGGCACTTGATACACTTGTCATGTTACAGCTTTGCAACTCTAACGGAATCAAGCAGGGTCAGCTAAGAAGCTCCGGGGGATGCCCCCCCCAATACAGTACACGTTAGTTTTTGCACTACCACTATATTTAGTGCAAAACTTAACTAAACCACTACTGCATCAGATGCACAGGCCAAATAAAGCCAAGATAACCTGACATAAAACTCATTTAAACAATAGCAATCATTACAGTATCTCCCTGAATATTTATTAAACAGTTACAAATATCTGATCATGGGGGTTTGTATTTTTTTGATTACCTGCTGTATATGCCACATTCAATCTTGTTGGTCATCTATTTTAAAGTTGTAACAGATGCTAATTATATTACTAAACTTAGTGTTATCTTTCCATGAATTTTATGGTGGCTTCTCTGTCCACTAATGTAGTATTTGAAAAGTGCAATAACAAAAATAAATGATCTGATCTATGGTTGTCAGTGCTAAATATTCACCATAACTAGACATGCTCACCCCAAACCAATAGGTAATTTGGGAAGATGCATTATGTGAAGGTTCCCAGAATTTCTAGATATGATCAATAGCGAGTTAACTAGTCTACTGCTGTGATGATAAAGTGAGCTTGGGCATACAGCCCATGTACCAACCGCCTTAAGTGGATGTTGCCATTAGTCTCTTTTGCATTTACACCATTTAACTGGTTCCTGGTTTTGCTGCTTGCCCCTTAGTCACAGTGGTTCTGTGTATTCTTAATTATAAATACAAGGATTGATAAACACAAATAAAAATCAGTTTATTCTGTTATGAAATGTATTTATTTCTAGTTTATAGTAAAATATATTAAACAAGTAATTTTGCCACCATTATTAGGGCCTGTCCCTTACAATTGTCTCATCAAGTTTTTTTTTTTAATTACTTTCAAAATTCAACAATAGAAGTAGTGGACTGTGGAAGAACAACACCAATAGAAATAACACCCGGTGTATCTATTATCTCACTTCCAAGAAGGTCACTGACCTATGACAGTTGGAGTAGCGAAAGCACAGTGAGGGATGTGCAATTTAATCTTTACACAAATAAAAGAGAAGTATCACAATGCTAGAATAATGAAGAATCTCTGAGATATAAAGAAAAGTCTGTCCCTAAGGAAAGCCTTCATTCCATTTCTTAAAATGTTCAAATCCATTCACACTATGAAGTCCACTCCTTGAGTTGACACACGTATTAATAGTATTTTGGTTGGAATTGTGTAGATGTGATTGCACAGTGCAGCTCTGCCTCAGATTTCCCATCTTCTTCCATTACTATTCTCTGTCAGCCTCTCTAAACTATTGTTTGCCAAAAAAGCTACTGTGATTGAAACTTAGTTGCATTTATGCTTCGTTTTTGAAAGATTTTTTTTATTTTTTTGCCATTCCTTTTTTTTGGGCAGCTACATACTGTAACATAGACTAATATTGATATTTTTAGCTTTCTGTGATATTAAATAACATTAACATACCTTGGTCAAACATTACACAATCCAAATACTGTTACCTAATCCAAGTAAACCTATATGCACTGTACATTATTTTTACTGAAGTGGTATCCTACATGGCCTGAGGAAGGGGAAGTGAAATGCGTAGCTTGGTGGGGGACAGCATTGTGTGGACACAAGCCGGTTTATGGAATAATATGCTCCAAAGAGCCTGTGCTAGCTGCACTTCAATAACGCAGAGAGCCAGAGAGGCATGGCTTTGAGGCATGCCGCTAGACTAAGCGAGCGTGAAGGCAGCATGAAGAGGGAGTACTTGTCCGATGGAGATAAAGTAAGGTGGACTCCTGAACTAAGTTTTACCATTGGAAATGCAAGTGTGCACACTGTTGTTTTCTTACTAAACAGCTTATTACCGGAATACTGGATGATTACCAGACTTTGTGACATTGGAAGATAACAGCTATTTACACTGGCATCACAAGAGATATTATCCATTTTTTACCATCACATATCGATCTGGACTACTTATTTATTTATAATCTGATTTTATCATCATTATCATCAGTTGATGTTCACAACGGCTAGATATTATTGTTATTAAAGGCTATATGTTACATGTATTTGTTTATATATTAATCTTTTTTTCTTAAAGGGTTGAAGTACAGGATCGGTGTGTCCTACCTATAAGTATATTATATTTATTGGATTATTTTAAATACTTGTTTTTATGGGATATTTAAGTCAAAATGTCAAAGTGTTAGTTAATAAAGAACCTTTTTTGTTTGATCCCACACTCGATTAGTGTCCTTAGTGAAGATGGTGTGATGTTGAAACATCGAAAAATAAAGTAATTTTATTCGAAATACAGTGTGCCCGGGAAGTTTATTGAATTTGAAGTGCACAACTGGAAACAGCCCTGCTAAACTACTAAAAAAAACAATGCTTACCAGATATTACAGTATATTAGAATAGCATGGGTTTTATACTGGGTTTGGAAAGATTTTTTTTTAATACTCCTAGTTGAATACAGCAAAGACAACATGTAGTTTTGGGTGAAGTCTTAATTAGAGATGGACTAAAACTCGAACCCAAGTTTGAATCTGAATTTTCAAAAATATTTAAATTTATAAAATTTGGGGAAACTATCCAGCCACATATCCCATATTCACCAAAGACAGACATTTTTTGCAGTGCCAACCCCCTGGGTATACAACTCAACAGGTCCTTGTGAAGTGTTACTTTTTTGCCCACTTACTCCTTGCAAGATGTATACACTGAGGGAGAGAAGCCAATGTGGTGTGGGGTATGTCCAGAGAGGCCAAGCCTGCCAGGCTCCTGAACAATGGTGGCAAAATGCAATGAGCCTACTCTAACTCAATGGTTCTGAAGTTGTGAAGTTCTACCCTTTTGCCCACTTTCCCTTGCATGATGCATACACTGAGGGAGAGAAGCCAATGTGGTTTGGGGTATGTCCAGAAAGGCCAAGCCTGCCTGACTCTTCAACAATGGTGGCAAACAGCAGTGACTCTATTCAAACTCAATGGTGCTGATGATATAAAGTGTTACCCTTTTCCCGCTTTTGCCTGTATGATGCAAATTGCAAAAAAAGATTATTTTAAAAATATAAATATATTATAAAAATAAAAACATATTAATAGCAATTTCCCATGCTAATGACCTTAACCTGGCCATTCAGCATTTTGTCTGTTTGTAAAGATAAGATTCTGAAAAACTGACCCCTAATAAAGACTCTTATGGTCTTAGTGCCTGGGTTGATTAAATTTTTCAGTAGAGATCTGAGCATATTTGACCCATCCAACAGCCAATCAGTTGAAATTACTGTTAGGAACATTCCAGGGTAGTGTGCATTCTGGGAAGAAGGACCATTACAGAACCTCAAATGTTAGCTCACTAATGTCCAAGCAACACTCCAGCACAACGCTCTTGGCTTCCTCAAGGAAGAGACATGGTGCCCCGAAATGTCGTTGTTGTTGTTTTCACAATAAAAACTTTGGATTCACCATTGTAGTGTGCTCCTCTATACTTTCTTTAGCTCACTAATGGGAATAGCAAGGGGTTTAAATTTAACAGAGCTGCTATCGATTTGGGTTACTCTCCCATATATTAAATAGTGAGCGCCAGATACACGTGTGTCTTATGCAAAACCCACGCATCCATTGCTAAGTCTTAAAGGGCAACTCCACCCTCATAATAACATCTTTTAGAAAGAATGGCCTCTTTAAAATATGTTGATATATCATAGTTTGTCCTATGAATTCATTACTGTATGCCTGCTATGCTTCTGGATGCCTTATGGAAACTGAACCATTTAGAAACCTGTACTGAGCAGGTACTGAGCCTGGGCATGCTCAGAAGAGGCAGACAGGGGATTAAACATTCAGTCATTGGCTGTGATGTCAACTGTCAAATCCATAACTGACAGTTACTAACTGGAAGAACCAGGAAGCAGAAACAGGGGAAACAGGACATTGTGCAGGATTTCAGGTTAGACTTATATATTTCACATTTCAAACTATTACCGTTTAGGGTTTTGGGGGGTGATTTACCTGTATGTAAGTTTTCATTTTAGGGCTGGACCTGCCCTTTAAAGACTAATTTTATAAAACTGCCCAGCAGCTCTAGGTTAATGATCCTAGAAGAATTTTTAAAATAATGATATTTTCCCCTGAACTTTCCCTTTAAAGGGAATGTCCACCCCCAAAACTATAATTTCTCCCACTACTGGCCCCACTCTGTAGTGTAATAAAATCCTTACCTTACATCCCAGCTCCAAATGGTTCTCCTGTAATCCCCCCCCCAAAGTCCCAAAAACTGCTCACCAGTACTGCAGAGTCCATATAGGACTCTGCCTCCTGTCTCTCCTCCGGGAGAAGTTTGGCAAGTGCACTGCAGGCCTCCCCCCATCCCTCTCCCTCAGATTTTGCGATCCCTCCCCCTACCATAAAAACCATTGGTCATATATTAGTATACCTTCCTCGAGCCCCAACCGCTCTAAGATTTTTAAGAAAGTCCCCCGAACTCTACTTACCATCCCTCTTTCCCCCCGCATTTTGAGCAGCCGGCAGCCGTGTCCGTGATTGGCTGCCTCTCACTTAATCAGGGATGCGGCTGTTGGTCCCACCTCCTGCTTGCAGTGTCTGTAGATTCCCCTGTGCATTCCGAAACCTCAAAAAGGACAAGGTATCCAGATGACCCACATACAGCTCCTACTCTTTACTTTCTGGGAATTTGAACAGGCACTTTGAACCATTTGGAGCAGAGGAATAAGGTAAGGATTTATTAACACTATACAGTGGGGCCAGTAGTGGGTTAAACTAGTTTTTTTTTTTTTTTTTTCCACGCCCTTTTTTTGAGGTATGCTAATAGGTTGTGTTGCCACCCCATGTTGGGCAGGATTCCTCTTGTATAATAAGGATTCAGAGGCAGATTCTAGAAATACTGACTTTTCTGAGAAATATGACATTTTTGAAAAGTATTGTTGAATGTGGAACCCGAAAGTAGCGCTTGTGTGAAAGTTCTGGATATTTGTACATGTTCCCCAGACCATGTCCCAGAGCCATGTACAGTAAGTTATCATTGTTATTTTAACCTAATTTTTATTTAAAATATTTGTCCCCATTGACTTTTTCAAAAGATCGAAAATCCGAAATCGGACCAGATTTTCGAAAGTTTGCCCATCTCTAGTTTTAATCCTAAAGTGCAAGAGAGTACCAGCAAAAGGAAGCTTACTTAATGTTTTTTGTAAGGTAAAGTATATTTTATGCATATGTATGTATGTATATAGTTGTATTTATATAGCACCAATATAGTGCTATACAATATTATAATACAACAAATCAAATAATATATCAATAATTATGTGCGTGAATAATAAGTATACAAGAGCTTGAACATTGTAACATATATTAATTAATGAATCTCAGGCACTGTGACTTTGCGTTCATTGACATTGATGAGAAGTACTACCAGGAGCACTAGTTTGTGCTTTTTAGCACGTGATCGGATCAAGTATGGCCTAGCCCTAAGGCAGCTTTGTTTGTCAGTTTTAATGGCGGCACATATTTGGTACACAAGCCTTAAAGGGCAAGTCCAGCCCTAAAATGAAAACTTACATACAGGTAATTCACCCCCAAAACCCTAAACTGTAATAGTTTGAAATCTGAAATATATAAGTCTAACCTGAAATCCTGCACAATGTCTTGTTGCCCCAGTTTCTGCTTCCTGGTTCTTCCAGTTAGTAATTGTCAGTTATGGATTTGACAGTTGACATCATAGCCAATGACTGAACATTAATCCCCTGTCTGCCTATTCTGAGCATGCCCAGGCTCAGTACAGGCTCAGTACAGGTTTCTAAATTGCTCAGTTTCCACGAGGCATCCAGTAGCATAGCAGGCATACAGTAATGAATTCATAGGACAAAGTATGATATATCAACATATTTTAAAGAGGCCGTTCTTTCTAAAAGATGTTCTTATGAGGGTGGAGTTGTCCTTTAACTCAAATTCTTGATAAATCTACCCCTTTGTTGTTTGTGTGTTAGTCGTTTGTGAAAGGTTAAATAAAAACAGAGAAAGGTACTTTAAGTAATGACTGATGTGTCCTGATTTTCACAATGATTAGAAAATAATAGTTTATTAGATATAATTAGCTATTATGTGTATTAGTGGGTTATTATTATTTGAATTCGGAATCTAAAACTGCAAACACACCACCAATCTAACTTATTTATTTGTTATTAGACTAAATAACTTGATAAAACCTACAGTATTTCAGGTTTTACCATGTATCTTTGACTAACTGCTGTTTCTGTAAGATTACAGTAGCACTTTTTAACATGGTTCAAAGTCACACTGCTCAGAAAAAGTAAACTCAGTACTTTCCCCCCTGACTATTCCCTAGAGTTACTAACATGAAAATGTCCTTCTCACTGCTGTGATAAAGCTCAGGAAGTACAGGGGACATGTTTTCCTAATCAGTAATATGAATCTGAGTCTCTGTTTTCCTAGCATTTGTTGCTATTCTCTCCTCCGTAAGCACGTTTATCGAGGACTACCAAAAGCCCAGAAGCACATAGGTCAGAGAACAGCATTTTGATGGATTATGGGATTGTAACTGTCCCTGCCAGCTGACAGCTTTTATTGGCTAGGAGGATGAGCCTGTAAACCTTTATATAATTATAGTATTAAAGCCACTGTGCCTCTGTGTTTCTGGCGCTTGTTCAGGGATCAATGTGAAGATAATTTCAAAAATGAATAGTAAGTATTGATCGTCCCTTGGTGGAGTCTTATCAGTGTCTGAAGCAGAGTACTGTAGATTATAACTTCAATGTCATTTATGATGATATGATACGTATTGTAGACTGGCAATTTAAACAAAGAGGTGATTTAATTCACAATGGATTTTTTTGCTGCGTGATGGGTAATAAATCACAATCTGTGTAATTTTTAGAAATGAACACATGTTGGCAGTAGAACAGGGCAGTTCCTAGGAGATCTGAAAATGACCAGTGAGGGCAAATATCAGCAGAGAATCCTTCTGAATGATTGGCCCTTAGTTGATTCTGACATTCAGATGACCTTGGGGCCTCTGCTAGCAGCTGCTGGTTAATTTTCTTTACGAGGACATAGTGTAACTTTCTATCTAGCTGCCAATTACCTGACATTTCTAACTTATCACCTTCCATTTTTTAAGATACTGGAATCACATCCTCCTTTTGACATTTTAGTCGTGTATTTATTTTCAGAGAAGTCTAGTTAGTTTTATACTTATACAATGAAAGGAAAATAAGGAAGATGTGCTAAATCCTGCATTTTTATATTTAAATTAAAGAAATTGATAATGTCTATTAGATGATTATGTAACTTAATATAAAAAAATATTAAACAGAATTTTAGGCTATAACGTCTTATTAAATATTTTCAGACAATGTTGTTACAGAAATGTAATAGTGAATTCTTTAAGCATTAAACAAAAAAAAAGACAAATTAAAACGTCAATCCTTAAAATGTAGAGACTATCATGGAGATATAAAATTACAAACAATGCTACTTAGGTGACCACACTTCTGTAGTGCAGTTATCGTTTTGCACTAATAATGCATCATGGGAGCTGGTCAGGTAAGCAGTATTGCTTTTGCAGACCCACTCAAACAGTTTTAAATTTCATGCTACATGGTAATGCAAAATATAATGCAAAATATAATGTAAAAAAGCATTTTTACCAGACCCATTCAAACTGTTTTAAATTTTATGCTACATAGTAATGCAAAATATAATGCAAAATAAAACGCAAATGGTTTTGCATCAGGTTTCCAAAAAGTACAATAAACAGCACAGGCCACATAAAACCACTAGAAAACTTAAGTGTCTTCTGGTAAATCATGGGAAATATATATTTTATTATAATTATTAGTAAACTGGTCAGGTAAAAGTGTCATCTGTGCATCTTTGATTCCTCTATGACATATTATAAACAGGTAAAATAAATACTGTGGTTTAAAAAAACTAGCATTTACAAAATTTCTGATTTGCACAATGGTGCTTTACTGTAGATCCCTCTAACCTGATATCACATTGGGGTATGTTGTCCTTTGCACAGTATTTTACTCCCCTCCCACTTGTTCCCCCCTTTTTACCCATTAATAGTACCCATGGTGAGGTCCTAAACTGCTAAGTCCTCACCCCTTGGTTCTTTACAGATCAGCTTAAATACTTTCAGAAACATTTCCAAGCTGCTCCGGTCCTTTTCCTGATTCTGCATGCAGTCCGCGATGTAGCCAATGGAAAGATATGCAGACTGTCACTGACAGTAACAGAAGGGGAAAGCAGACTGGCACTGTAAGAGAAAAGTGTACCTAGAAGCAATTTAAGTCCTCACCCTGGGTACTATTAATGGGCAAAAAAAGGGGAGCAAGGGGAAAGTGAGTATAATGGTGTACAAAATTCAAGATACCCCAATGTGATTTTAGGTTAGCATGATCTAAAGTACTTGGATTTAAAGCACTATTGTGCAAATCAGAAATTTTGTAAATGCTAGGTTGTCACCATACCTACCGGAGGCAAGACAGGAGGCAGAGAACTTTAGACAGGAAGAAAGTTCCTACTGGTCAGTTTCCTGGACTTTGGACATGGACTTCAAGAGATAACCATAAGGAACAGGTATGTAAGGTAAGGATTTTTTAAAACTATACAGTGGGGCCAGCATTGGGGCAAATTTTAGATTTGGGGGTCAACATGCCCTTTAAAAATGAGCAGACATAAAAAGATGGTTGTTACTTAAAAAGACTGGCACCTGTAATTTCAGCCAAAAATGGCTTTAGTAAATATGAAGTCAGGGGGTAAACAAGTCATCAACACACAAAAGCTTAGTTTTTGGTGTTATGTTATGTACATTTAACAAATGAAAACCTTCAATATTTTATTTTAAATTTGCATCTACTATATATAAAAAAAAAAGTCAGGAAAACACCAAATATCACTGTCTAACCATACAACTTTTTTAATCTGCTCCCTATATTTCCCTGAGGCTCGTAATAATAATAATAATAATAATAAAAGTGGGCATGATTTGTAGAGATGGGTGTAGAGGGCTGACAAACACTGGCTGATAAACTGGAGGGCTGACTTAACAGTGGCTGGTAAACTGAGAGGAATTGACTAAACAGTTGCTGGTAAACTGGTGGGCTGACTTAACCAGGGCGGTCCCTGCCATGAAGCAGCATGAAATATATGCTCAGGGCGGCACCCCTTTAAAATGTAAAAGGCGATCAGCAATCTGCCCTTTTTTGTGTTGTTTCCCCGTAAAATTGCGGCCGCGCGGTGCGCCTTACCAGGAAGGATGGAGGCGGAGCAGAGCAGTGGCAATTCTTCTGTAGCCAGACCTGGAAAGGAACTTCCGCATACTTACTGATTCTTGTGTTCACTGAACACAAGACTACAATCCCCATCCTGCAACTCACTGCGGAAGTGCTGGCGGTGATATCATGTAGTGCATGGTGCCTAAGGTGAGACAGGAAACTGGTAGAAAACTTCTGAGGCTCTGCTGTGATTCCCACCTCCCCCATACACCTCTGTCTCTCCTTCGGTTCATTAATGAAGCACTAAACAGCTGGCTGCTGCTGCTCTGCACTTGGATGATCGGTAGTACAGGGCAGAAAGATTTACAGAGGGAGCGGGAGATTCAAATTCCTGCTCTGACTGAAAATCACTGTTCTGTACTACCGATCATCACAAGTACAGAGCTTCAGTGCTTCATTAATGAACCGAAGGAGAGACAGAGGTGAATTGGGGAGGTGGGGATCAGGATCGCTGCACAACAGAAAGTTCTCTAGTACCAGCAATAAAAGAAAACAAAGGATAGAAAGGGAGAGGGAGAAGGGGTTTGGGGGAAAAGGGTATCTTGGGAGGTCAGAGCTGTAAATCAGCTCCCCATCCTGTCTGGCTTACTTCTCATCCTTATCTGAACTAGGTTAGGTAGGTTAGGTAGTAAGTTTTAACCCCTATCTCACTGTAATGTAATACTGTGTAATTGTACATGTGTGACAGAAAAAAAATGTATTTATTCAGAATAAAAAGTGTAGTGTGAATGTGATAGATTGTATGTGAGAAAGTGTGTGTGTGATATTATGTGACTAAGAATGCGTTTGTTGGTAAAAGTGTGTATGTGTGTGCATATGACATTTTGGGTGTTCGGCAAGTACAGACCAAACATTCATTTTGGCCAACAGTATGTACAGTATGTGTGTAACAGTGTGTATATGTGTATGTATAGTGTCAGAGTATATGTGTATGTGTAGTATAGTGTCAGAGTATATATTTGTGTCTTTGCAATAATGTAATAACCAATGCCACATTATTGCAGAATGTTGTGCACTGCCGTGCAAGCAATCTGTGAATGCCTTTTTGTGGGAGAGAGGTGCAGGAGAGAGCTGAGATGGAGTTACATGGTGTGAGTAAGTTGAGCTTAGCTCTGTATTGTTTTTTTGTCTTGAAATGGGGACTCGGGCTCAGCCTAAAAGGCAGTTAAAGTTTTTATTAAATTATATCTGCAAGCAAATAACAATAAATATGGCCACTAAGTATTTATCAATGTAAATAAATTAATTTTATGTATATACAATATGATGACTGTATGGGACCTTTACTGTCTGTTCTCACTGTATGGGACCATTACTGTCTGTTTTCACTGTATGGGACCTTTACCATCTGTTCTCACTGTATGGGACCTTTACAGTCTGTTCTCACTGTATGGGACCTTTACAGTCTGTTCTCACTGTATGGGACCTTTACTGTCGGTTCTCACTGTATGGGACCTTTACAGTCTGTTCTCACTGTATGGGTCCTTTACTGTCTGTTGTCACTGTATGGGACCTTTACTGTCTGTTCTCACTATGTGGGACCTTTACCGTCTGCTCTCACTGTATGGGACCTTTACCGTCTGTTCTCACTATGTGGGACCTTTACCGTCTGCTCTCACTGTATGGGACCTTTACCATCTGTTCTCACTGTATGGGACCTTTACCGTCTGTTCTCACTGTATGGGACCTTTACCATCGGGTTCTCACTGTATCGGACATTTACTGTCTGTTCTCACTGTATTGTTTTGCTGGGGTCTTAATCCTACCTACCTACTTGTGTGCTCTTTTTGCTGAAGAAAAGACGGCACCAGATAATACCATGTTTCATGGTACTTCATTGGTTTTGACCAAAAAATGTAACCCACTCATGTTGAATTTGACTAAATAACAGGTATAATGGGGACACGGGTTTTATCAGAATGCTCTACAAACATATTTTGCAGCAGATGTTTTCAAAATATTTTTCACTAAAGGTGTGTTGGAAATTGTTAAAAGGAATTTCATATGCTAGCTTTAGATAGTGTGTTAGGCTAGGTAAGACTGGTTAGGGCCCTGCTGAAAAACATGTCAGGTTCACAAATCGTTCATTCTAGAGAAAGTATATTTTTATGTGTTATAAGAATGGAGAACTGTATAATAACTGTTTTCAAATACAAGAAGCCACGCCCACACACAAAGCCACACCCACCATGCCGCAGCACATCCGCCTAGGAGCAGCATTGAAAAGTTCAAATCCAAAAGAACGGACCAAGACTCCATCCCGTCTTAGGGTAAAATGTAACTTTTATTCAGCCGATCATTAAAAGCAAACAGCCTTGGAGAGAGAGACCCTGACGCGTTTCATGACGCTGTATTCTTCACTTCAACAGAGGGAGTGATCAACCCCTTCACACACAGACAATATACAGCTAGAACCAAACTATGGTCAGGGGAAAATAACCACAAAGGGACTTAACCTGTTCATTGCTGTATTATATCAATGGGAAAGGGGTATGATTCACAAATACACATATATACAATAAAAACATGGATTAAAAACATGCACTTAATTACAATAAATATACAATATTATAATATACAATTAATATAAATAATTACAATATATAAATATATATACATATTGCAGTAAAGTAGCAGATGTAAAATCAATTACCTAGTATATATGTATATATACACAGAGGGATAGGAATCCTGCAGGATATATCAAACTAGAAATAGATACAAGGTAATGATCTGGTCTCTCTTATAACGTGTGGTTGCGGCCTCCAAAACTAAAAGAATGTTTCTATGAACATATAAATTCAATCAGAAATAAAGATACACAAACGGCTTTGGGAATTTCCAGTTTATCCTGTAATTGTACTAATAGATGCACTATATTGGGTATTGAACATGTGAAAATTGGTTGCCGAGGAGGAGATAGGGAGTCTGCCTTAGCCAAAAGGAAGGTCTGGTGGATTTTAGAACTCCAGACCCGTTGGCCCAAAGGTCTCAATAAAGATTGGGAAGTTCTGTGCTTTGTATAAGCATTCCATTTACTAATACTGAATCAGTATTGAACATTTAATAGCTATTTGTTGGTGTTTATACCTTGGTGGGATATCATTTTAGATTCACAATTATAAACTAATAGCTGATGTTTATCATAACCTTTCTATAGTTCATCTTTGAAGGTTCTTTACTACTATGTATCTCTCTACTCCTATCAACACTGATATTACACATTGTTTCATTTGTTTGCACTATAATTACCTTGTATCTATTTCTAGTTGAAATATCCTGCATGATTCTTATCCCACTGTGTACTTTACATATATACTAGGTAATTGATTTTACATCTGCTACTTACCTTTACTGCAATATGTATATATTTATATATTGTAATTATGTATAAGTGCATCTTTTTAATCCATGTTTTTATTGTATATATGTATATTTGTAAAACAAACCCCTTTCCCATTGATATAATACAGCAATGAACGGGTTAATTCCCTTTGTGATTGTTTTCCCCTGACCATAGTTTGAGGGGTTGATCACTCCCTCTGTTAAAGTGAAGAATACAGCGTCATGAAACGCATCAGGGTCTCTCTCTCCAACGCTGTTTGTTTTTAATGATTGGCTGAATAAAAGTTATATTTTACCCTAAGACGGGATGGAGTGTTGGTCTGTTCTTTTGGATTTGTGCTGATGTTCTCTGGACTCCCCTTTGGACCGACTCTCCCCTTGGGAATGCGCGGTTGCAGGATCGCAGGTAGTGTACACACGTTTATTGAAGTATTGAAAAGTTGTTTCAGGTGCCAAAAACCCCAGGGACACCCCTGGAGTTAACAGTGTCTGGGGAACTGGAAGGCTGGCATACTGTTTAGCTACCACATGGAGTATGGTATTATATGTTCCAAAGACAGGTAATATAAAGGCCCTTAACAGAGACTGGTAAATCTAAGTTTCTCAAAGAGAGACTGGTAAATAAAGGTGTGCGTCTAGAGACTGGTAAATATGAGTGCACCCAAACAGGGGCTGTTAAATATAAGTATTCCCAAGAAGAAACATGTAAATACCAGTACCCCCAAACAGACACTGGTAATATTAATGTCTCCAAACTGAGACTGGTAATTATAGATGCTGCCAAACAGAGACTGTTAATATAAAAGTGACCCCAAACAGAGAAAATATAAGTGCCCTCAAACAGAGAATGGTAAATATAAGTACCCTCAGACATAGACTGGTAAAATAAAAGCCCTAAAGTGACTGGTAAATATAAGTGCCCCCAAACAGAGACTGGTAAAAATAAGTGCCCCCAAACAGAGACTGGTAAATATAAGTTCCCCCAACCAGAGACCAGATTAATTGTGCTGAATTTACTTAATTTTTTTCACCCCTCTGAAGATGACAAAGGAGCAGAGAAGATGTGACAGGCAGGATGAGAGACACCGTACTCTCTGCCACCAGACACACCCAGTTACAAAGTCCAACCTAGACCCACATCAGATGCCTCCCACACCACCACTCATGCACATGCAGAAAAAAGGAAGGGTACACGTTCAGAGAAGGGAACTTGAAAAAAAAATAATAGGTAGACGAACTATTGGCTGTCCGCAACAGACACCTAACTGGTTTTACTCAGGGGTCACGGGGTCCTGCTACAGTGTAGCAATGTTAAATTAAAAATACTGTTTAAAGAGTATTTCCAGCTACACCATTAAAACCTATACTTACCTTCACCTCCAAACCCACAAGATCGTGATACTTACCTCTCTTCGATCCCTGAAGCCCCTTTTAATTACTTTTCTGCTATTTTATTCTGATGCTAGCTGTTTTCCAGGTTGCACCCATCAGTCATCGCTGGTTCTTTTTAAAGAATCGGAGGTAAAGAAGATATGTCTCACCTCCTGTTCTTCAATTTAATAGTCAGGCAGGCAGGGTCATGATGCACACATACAGTGCAAGGGAGCAGTGGGACCTGTCAGAGAAGCCAGAGCTGGAGCATGATTGCAGGTAAGTTCTCTGTATTCCCTGCCTGCTCTTGACTGTTTAATTTAAAAAAAATATGTTAAGACATAGCTGCTTTACCTCCTATTCTTTAATTAAACTAAAAAAAGTTAAGTATTATTTTTGAGTGGAGATACTGTACATTTTAGGATGAGACAAAGTAATTTTTTCAGTATAGTTGCCCTTTAAAAATCATTGCACCTCCTCTGTAGGGATCAGAATCTGATTCCAATTCAGAACTGCCAATTTCGAAGTTACGATGGAACTTTTGGAATTTTCAAAACTTTTTTTTTTAAAAAGTGCACACTAGTGTTGGCCAAAAGTAAAAATAATAATCCTCTGAAGAACAGGATGAGACAACTCTGTGCATGTGCACTGTCTGGCCACACTTCCTTATGGCCTACTGCCTAATAAAGACTATAACAGGATTGGCTAGAGATTACTAGTAGGTGTGACATGTATCTGTTGTATTCAATTAGATCAACTGGACTTGAAGTTTAGTTCTTGAAGACGTTTCGCTAGTCATCCGACTGGCTTTCTCAATTCAGAATGACTTGTACAAGAATCTGTGGCAATTATGTACTGCAGGAACATGCTTTAACAAGTTCCTGCAGTAGCTCAGGACTGGGCATGTGCAAAGAACACAGTGGTCAGTGTGTGATACTGGAATGCCATCAAATAAAACACAAAACCCATGTTAGAAAGGTAAATTTCCTAGCACTGACATCAAAATGAGACAAAGATTACTGCTTGGATTTCTCTGTGCTCTGCCTTCTGAATCAGTTTTATGGCATTTTAAATCATTACAACAAAAAATCGGAATTAGAAATGCAAAACCAGGTAAAATGCCCAGATCAGTGCAATTTGGAAACAATTTTATTTCACTATGGTAGCAAAGTATTTTCACTTACAAAAGGAAAAAACTAAACTAAACTTCATCAAGACTTCTCTTCATCCTTCATTAAATGGCAGAAGATTGCTCATTGCCAGACCTGTCAATTCACCTTTCTTAATTCAGAAGCCAATTTGTTTCATGTGTTGCACAGGATATTGCTGTAATTTGCAGATTCAAAATAACAAATCTGTTTAATTTATTTGGCTCAAATATGATAAACAACTTGTTTACAATCTCAATCACTAGATATATTAAGACTATACTGCATGTTTCAGGTAACTACTTAATTTAAAGTTCATTTTGGTTTTTAAAAACCATTGCATCTGTCATTTAAGTTTTTTTCTTTTTATTTTAGGTTTTGTTAGATGAAGGAATAATGTGATACACAGCACAGTTCAGTTTACTATTAAATCTATTGAAATATAACTATTTTATTGTTTTCCATTGTCTATTAGTAACCTATGTGCCATTTGTGGCACATTCAGAACAGTCTATCAATCTCATGTTCAGGGGTGCAAGATTTTAGCCAGTAACTATGCATATTGGAATATGGGCGTATTATTTAGTTGTGTGTTTAATGGCATCTCCTGTCTTATAGTACCATCTTATGGAAGAACACCACGATATCCACTTGGCTGGTCACGGTCACATGGGTCTCTCACAGGATTTTTAATGCGACTAAGCTGAGTGTGCTCACCAGCTAGACCTATCCCAGTCTCCTGGAACACAATCAAACAAGAACAAAGAGAGTGGCACAATCCTTCCGAGGCCCTCAGAAAACTCCAAGCATTTCTTTAAAAAACTTCTTTAATTATATATCCATTAAAAACAAACAAGTAGAAAATGGTACAAGTAGCTGAGTCATTTCGGGTACACTCTACCCTTACTCATTTAGTAAAACCCATTTCAGAGACAGTTGCTCCATAATCTACATCGACAACTAAATTCTAGAGCCACCTACAAATATATAAACTGGAATTATAAAAAATAGAGCATTGTAAATATACATTCACTTATATTGGAAAGTCTCAAATCCTAGCATTTCACAGGTTTAAGGAATGTAGATTTTGAAAATATCCTACATATTATAGAAATAATAATTTATTCACAAAGTATATCTGTTGTATTCAGTTAGATCAACTGGATTTAAAGTTTAGTTCTTGAAGGCGTTTCGCTAGTCATCCGACTGGCTTTCTCAATTCAGAATGACTTGTACAAGAATTTGTTGGGAATTATGTACCCTGGAAAGTCCCAATTAGCATATCACAGACAGGTGTTAGGGACCTTCTGAATACAAGGTGGTGAATTGTGGCTAAGAGGTGTTATAGGAACTGCCCAGGGTCACGTGTCAAAACAGCTTTGTACATGGCAGACAGTTGGTGTCAACCCCCCTCCTCACCTCTATTCAGGCTTGGTTTCTTTATTTTCACATAAATGGTCTCCTTGTCACCTCTCTTGAACCAGTCATGTTCCTTTGCCAATGTCCTTTTTCCTTAAGATGCAGGTACGCGGCTGAGTCCTGACCTGAGGAATTGGCACTTCCGTGCTGGGCCATACGTTGATACAGTTGCTGTTTGGTCTCCCCCACATACAAATCAGAGCATTCTTCACTGAACTGCACTGCGTATATGATGTCACTTTTCTTGTGTTTCTTTATTGAATCTTTCGGATGCACCAATTTCTGACCCAGTGTGTTGTTTGGTTTAAAGCAGACAGGGATATGGTGTTTTTTGAAAATTCTTTATAATTTCTCGGAGACTCCTGCTACATATGGGATGACCATGTTCTTTCTCCTGTCTTGCTTTTCCCCTTCACTGTTGGTATTCGTGTTCTTTATCTTCTACTTCTTTTGACAAAGGTCCAGTCTGGTTATTCACAAGTTTTAAGGGCTCCTCTGAGATGTTTAATTTCTTTATCCTTTGCCTATGTACTAGTGGGGATGTTCTCTGCTCTGCGTTGCAGGGTTCAGATGGCACCCAGCTTGTGATCTAAAGGGTGGTGGGAGTCAAACAAATACTGATCTGTGTGGGTTGGTTTTCTGTAAACCTCTACTTCCAGCTTACCATTCCCCTGACTTCTACCAAGCAGTCCAAGAAAGCCAGTGTGTTGTTTTGTACCTCTTCCCTAGTAAATTTGATTTTCTGGTCTACGCAGAATATAATCATATTGTTCTGGTTCTGGTCTATGCAGAACATAATCAGATTGACTTGTATTTTAATGGGCTATATTCCTTAATTTTACAGCTTGATCTTGGCAAAGGTCAGCTATAGTGAATAGAAAATCCACAATTCTAATGTTTGATGATGACTAGAGATGGCCAAACTTTCAAAAGTTCGAAAACGGACCAAACTTTCGAAAGTTATATGGAAAGTTCGAAAGTTAAAAAACGGACCCATTAAAGTCAATGGGAGTCAAATAGTTTGAAAAGTTCGAATGAAATACAATGCATTAATATAAAAAAATATCAATGGTAACTTAATGTAAATAGCTGTGGGACCTGGGAAATGGTTTGGGGAACATGTTGGAATATCCAGGACTTTTGAAAACTCGATTTTACTCTCACGCACACTACTTTCGAGCTCTCGCGTTCGAACATTCGATAATTATCCCATGAACGACTCGCGGATTCAAGAATATTTATACTCGTATATAGGTATAATGGACATTTTACTTGCGGATTCGATATTCGATATTTACTCGCGCATTGGTATAATAGACATTATATTCGCGGATTCGAGGATTCGATATTTACTTGCGTATTGGTATTATAGACATTTTACTCGCGGATTCGATAATTCAATATTTACTCGCGTATAGGTATGATAAACATTTTACTCGCGGATTCAAGAATTCAATATTTACTCGCGGATTGGTATAATAGACATTTTACTCGCATATTCGCATGCCTCGAACGTTCAATAATTATCGCAAGTCCAGAAAATATTGAAAATCTGGGTCCGGGATAGTTCGAGAAGTCCAAGTCCGTTCGAACTCAGGTTCGAGTTCTAGTCCATATCTAATGATGACATGATACCTGCTACTATAAGAAAGCTAAGGAAGCTAAATGACTGAAAGTTTGCACATGCAATATTTGCAAATCTAATAATGAAACATTTTATAAATTAATGTGCTCCAGTCTATAGTGCTGATGGAATAAGGGGTGCAAATATTTGCCTGCACTATTTTCAGCAACCAATAAGATGTTCATTTTGTTTCAGGGATACTGCAGTTAGATAACATTTGATCTTTGCTGCATATAAATAGCATGCACAAAGTTTGTAATAACAGGGATACTGCAGTTAGATAACATTTGATCTTTGCTGCATATAAATAGCATGCACAAAGTTTGTACTTTTTATTACATCAGCCCCCAAGTAACTGGGGTTTCCTTGAGAAAAAACTCACTAATTGTGTAGCTACAGTAGCAATATACATATTGGGTTTGTGTTTGATCAAGTTACATTTATTTGACTTTCACTGTCAATTGAAAGTAAATTGATTTCAGCACCACCCATAGAATCAATTTTAAATCCTTTATGATTAATTCTTTAATGATTATTAGTAAAGAATCTCAAAGGTGAATCTCCAAGATCTGCAGATAAGGGATCTCACGGAATTCCAGGGAATTCTGCTTTCCAAATTTTTTCAGAACTCGGTTTGAAATTTTTTGATAATCCTCGAGTTCGAGTATTCGAGTATTCTCGAATTCGGCTGTTTGAGCATTATCAAACATCCAAAAGTCCTGCAGCCAGACATTCGGGGGTCCCGCGGCTCACACCAGGACCCCCTACCGGGTGCTATTTTACTAACAGTTCCCCTTTAATCTGTGCTGATTTTTTTCTCCCACTGACTTTAATGGGCTTTTCCACAAATTTTTGAAAATCTGCAGGTGGAAAGGATTTTAGCAGTTTCTCCCATCTCTAATGTTTACCTAGCCCGTGTGCATGTTTGTTGGTGTAATTTAATAGGAATCAAATACTTCTCAAATACTTTTCAAATACTTCTCAACTGAAATCTTTGAAGCTGATCAATCAAGGGTCAATGTACATTCAATATCCCTTTTGATCAATTTTAAAGTCATTTAATTGAAAGAATTACGTGGATTAGTAAATGCATACATTCGTAAAGGATGGAGTATCAGTGTACAATGAAAATATTGTTCAGCTAATGTATCAACTACTGTTCTAGATATTCATCCATGCATATTTGTGTTTATCTGGTTGTTTTTATATCAAGAGAGTCAATGGCTACCATTAGATTAGCATATGAAATGTTCATTTATGTTAAATGGACACTAAACCCCCCAAAATGACTTTTACTCAATCAAAAGTATAATTATAATGGAGACTCCCATGTTGTCCTCCCTGCTTAACAAACCATGATCCTGCTGCGCTGCTGTTTCCCTCTTGTTAGATCCCTTATGACCCCCCACCCTCCCTTCCTGCGCACGCTCCTATAGGCACTGTGTCGCAAACAAGCTGGTGTGTCTGGAGAGACAATATCGCTTGCAGGATCGCGGTTTGGTAATAAAGAGATCTCAGCTTAGGGTCCAATATGAGAGAAAGGCGCATGTGATCCCGTCTCCATTACAATTATACTTTTGATTCAGCAAGATTAATTTTGGGGGGTTTAGCGGCCCTTTAGAGTGACATCTATGAATAATATTCCTTCATTCAGCACAAAAGCTTCATTTGATAGAAACGATTGCAGCTGTTTTTCGCACCTTTTCTGTAAGGAGACATTTGCTTATGACTGCAGCTCTGTAGCATTTCTACTGCCACACTTTGATGAACACAATTATAATCAATGTAAATTATTGAGTTTTACTGCTGCTTTATGTTGATGGCATAATGTGTTACTTTGCAGTTTGTTTATGTTTTCATTATTTATTCATATAACAAGATTAACAACAATGCATATTGCTATCAGCAACATTTCTGCAATGTGAAGCATGTGATGGAGCTGCTATAGATATTTTTGGATTTTTAATTAAAACAAGATGCATTTCTGCTTTTTATACATATGCTATGAAATTCATTCTAAACAAATGGAGAAGAGTTTAAGGACACTGCCTGAAGCATGCCATGTCCTTTAATTGCCATTTACATAGCAGAAGAATCATTAATTTCTAATTCACCTATTATTCACCCTCTTTAGAATGCTATGTCAATGTCAGTTTTGCAGCAGTGGAATTAATGCAGTTTCTGGATGACTTCAGAAACGACAGCATTTTTCTCTTTTCTGAGTTTTCTGACCTTAGCAGGGTACCGCGTAGACAAAAAGCAGCTCAGGGCTCTTGTTTAGATATGATTTATGATTGCACATTAACCCTTTATTGACCTAGAAATACACTAATATTAAACAGTTTGACACATGGAAAATCAAAAGGCCTTTTATTGGTTTGGCTATTGTTCGCATCATAAGTTTTCTCAATGTGATAGCACAGTTAGACCATCAATTTCCTATTACTATTGAACACAGTATTGAAAAAACAATGGACAGACTCCTTTGTCATTTCTGTTCCAGTGACCAGCAAATAGCTCCCAATAAGCCTTTTAATTCATATCACTTCAGGCTGTTCTAAATGTACCGTGAGAATTTGGGTGTCATATTTTATATAAGAAGCTAAATTCCTACCCATGGGATTTTCTGTAGTATACTTACAGTGTATGAACAATTTCCTCATGGCTTAAGAATTTATTCCGCCAAATGCTTGAATAATATAACAGTATTATTGGAACCCTCTGCTCTTATTAATGGAGTTGTCTTCCAATCCACAAAAGGGATGTTACTAAATCTGCTAGCAGGGAGAAATCAGTGGCTCACTTACCAGAATGAAAATGGAGAAAATCTTAAAGCTACTTTTACAGCTTTTATTTTCCTAAGTTCAATTTGTAAGACCTATATCCTCCCCTAACACCCCATGTGCCACCCCAAACCATGGACCAGTTATAATATTTCCCAGTATTACTACTATTGTCCTAATGCTCATGGCCCATGCCATTTACTTCATTCTATCTGTTATTTTAAAATATAAACACATATGTCCACATTTGTTATAAGTTGTAATTGGAATTTTCAGGCATTGGTGAGGTACAGTTAAACAACTCTGCAATTCGTGTGGCCGAATTTACTGAAGTTGGGTTCATTTCTGAACTTCCAAACTTCAGTAAAAGTTCGATGGTTTGGAAGTTTGGAAACTAATCAATTAAAGTCAATAGTTCAAAAAGTTTGGATAAATAACAGATAAACCAACAGTGGTAACTTACTGTAAATGGCTGTGGCACCAGGGAAACGATACATTCAATGGTTAGCAAAATTGTCAGCTACATTCAAGGTTTTTCCGAAATCAGCAGCTAGATTTAAGGGTAACCGAAATTGAAGGCTACATTTGAGGGTTACTGAATTTGAAGGCTATTTGAAGTGTTATTGAAAATCAAACATTACATTCAAGAGTTACCGAATAATACATTAAAGGGCTACCAAAATCGAAGGCTACATTCAAGGGTTATCAAAAATCGAACATTACATTTGAGGGTTACTGACCATTAAATTTGAGGGTTACCGAAATCGAAGGCTACATTTGAGGGTTGCCAAATTCGAATGGTACATTTTATAATAATAATTATCGAAGTCCAGAAGTTCGGAAATCTAAACTAGTTTGAATAGTTCGAGTACAACCTAACTCGGGTTTGGGTCCATCACTACTAAACATGCAAACACATTTGAGTTGTTACAACTTCCATTTTTAACCATACAATATGGTAATTATTCTCAAGCGAATTTGCTCTAATCAACCAATAACTAATCCAGGTACTTGGTGAAGTAACTACTATATGCTGGTTAGTTAATTAGACTTAATTTGTATTTTGTCCCTGTTAAATAGGAATTTGTAATTATTCCAGCTCTTCACTTAATGCTAATTGGAAAACTTGAACTCAAAGATTTCAAAAATAGAGAGCCAAGCAGTGTATATCCCAACCAACTTTTATCCTAACTGGCAGCTTGTAGATTTACATTTTTTATCAGCTGACTTTAAAAACAAGTAAAATGATTGGTGTGTTTTAAACAATACAAATTCTGTATTTAGTTACAGGGAAATAAATCACCCCAAAAAAAGTATAAAAGATTTACCTGAATTGACTCTGAATTAAGCATTTATGGTGTTTAATATTTTCAGTCCATACAGAATCGCCCTATTCATAAATAATTGATCATTTCAAGTTAAAATGACCAAAATAAATCAGTCCGTGCAAAGGATTTTCAGCAAATTACCATCAATACTTATATCAATGCTTACAAACTAATTTATGTGGGAAAGATATCCTCCTAATTAAGATTTGGTTGGTTTTTGGTTGTAATTCTGTTGATAGGTTACACTTGTGCTGGTGGTTTACTTACTATATATTTGAGATAACATTTATTGCAAACTGAATTACTATTTCCTAAAACTATTAAACAGTTTGTGAAATTCATGATACACATTTTAATCCCACGTCCCTTACAGCTTGCTGGGCCACATACCCTGCTTTCCAATAAGTTTCTTATAGCCTTTCCCTAGCAAACCCTTTTAATGTATCTATTACGGAATATGCACCACCTTAAATAATACACTGCTCTAAATAAACATATTGTATATAGATTTGTTTATGGCTTGTTCATGTGAGATTAATTTTGGGGTATTAAGAGTAAATAATCTAACTAGGTCTCTTGGCTGACAGTGCTATATCAAACATTAAGGGAAGGTAGTGCTTACTTCCTGAGCTCAATCCAGTCCTGCAGTACTCTCAAGCTAGCATTTATTGCAGCGCCTCCACTTCAGGACCGTCTCTGGTAGGTACATATGTACAGTATATGTGCCTACCAGTATATATGTAACTAATATACAACACAGTGTTGCAAAACCAAAACCTATATAATGAACAAAAGAAGACAGCAATACAAGGCAATGACAGGTCACCTTTAGCATGATCAATGCTTTAAGGACATGCATAAGTTGCTGTCATCCATCACCAATTGCCTAAGTAGTCCATACAAAATGTAAAAGCATCACACTTCAATAAAAAATCTTAGTTTAGTGACAGATTACTTTTAATTAATATCTTTGACTTGTCTAAAACTTCACACATGTATTGATGTCCCGTTACCCATTTATTGCAAAAACAACACTTAAAGATATAATTTTACTGGAAATATACACCACAAGAGCCTGATTAAGATGAAACTAACTACTGTAATCTATAAACTAACTGGTAATTTTGGTGTAGATTGCCTGTTGGAAGTTCCATATTCCTAGCATCAAGTAGTAAGGGACATAGTTATAAAGGTGCGTTATCACAATTTTGTGATACTGAGCCTTTAATTTCCTTTAATAACCTTTTTAAAATATCGCCTTAAAGATCGTTCAATTTCAATTGCGGCTGTAAAATTACGATTGTGATCATAATTGTAAGATCAGTATTCGAATAGTAAACCAAGTCCCAAATGCACATCACAACTAGATGGGTACAGATGTCTCAAGCCCCCACCCCTTAGGGGCCAAAGAATCTCAAATACAGATGAGATGAAGGGCCTTAATCACCTGAGGAAGGGCCACAGCCCTGAAACAATGGGATTTTTATGTGTGTGGTTCACTAATAAACTCATTGATATGGAGTGCGTCATCTCATCTGTATAAGAAATACTGTTGCGGTACTTTAATACTGAATGGTATTGTGCACCTGCAGTGGTTTCCGATACTGCAGGTTACAAGATATGCCACAAATTCCAGACCATGTATTAATGATCAGTGTTAAAAATTCTAATCCCTCTTTAAAGGACAACTCTACCCTCATAAGAACATCTTTTAGAAAGAATGGCCTCTTTAAAATATGTTGATGTGTCATACTTTGTCCTATGAATTCATTACTGTATGCCTGCTATGCTTCTGGATGCCTCATGGAAACTGAGCAATTTAGAAACCTGTACTGAGCCTGTACTGAGCATGGGCATGCTCAGAAGAGGCAGATAGGAGATTAACATTAAGTCATTGTCTGTGATGTCAACTGTCAAATCCATAACTGACAGTTGTTAACTGGAAGAACCAGGAAGCAGAAACAGGGGAAACAGGACATTGTGCAGGATTTCAGATTAGACTTATACATATCAGATTTCAAACTATTACAGTTTAGGGTTTTGGGGGTGATTTACCTGTATGTAAGTTTTCATTTTGGGGCTGGACTTGCCCTTTAACCTTTTTAATTTTTCTTTATTTTTCTCCCTCAGTTACCCAAAACTGAGTCTTTTGGGTAACTGAGGGAGAGGGTTTGTTCTGCTAATGGGATTGTGGAAATGTTCCTGATTTCAATGCAGAATTTTGTCCAGAAAAAAACGTATTTCTGCTGCAAAAATTCAAAACCAGATTTGGGTTTAAGGTTTGGTTCATCCACACACATGAGGCTTTTCAAACCTTACTAGATAAATCCTCAACTGTACCGTCACTGATGTACTCCTTTTTTATTAACTGCCACTCAACCCTGTGCCTTATTTCTGTCTGCATAGTCTTAAAATATGATTATTCCTAAACATGCTTTAGGAGACATAATGGTGCAAACACAATGAATTCCCTCTGTGTGTTGCTCCTACATATTACTTTTAAAAAAATAATTAGGGAGATCCAATAAAAGTTCTTATCGTTTAAAATGGTGCTAATTTTGCCCCATCCAATCAAAACTTATTTAACATTTGAAAGCTAACATCCGATTGGTTGGGGAAAAATTAGCACTATTTTAATAGATAAGAACTTTTATTGAATAACCCTAAAATATCTGTTAACCTTTGCATGTTACACAGTCATATGAATGGAATTCTGCAACAGCATTGTTTATTTCTCTCACAATTGTTTATTTATTTCTCTCACAATTGCTTATTTCTCTCAAAATGTCTTACATTGGATTGTTCACAATCCCTTTATTACAGTTGCCCTTACCTTTAATGCTCCCTTTTTATTGAAGTTCACATTGTTTGGCTGAATTTGTATCGTCAAAGTCGAAGTAGCCAAATGAAATGTATACCATGCATTATTTGCTGTTAATAACTGCACAAATAATTCACAGTTTCATAAGCAAGCATGAATTATTTTTACATTCTCAGTAGAACAATAGGATATTTAAACTAATTTGCCAACCCTCAGATAAATTGTATTAATTGTTTACTGTACCAAATTTAACATTTTGCTGATTTTTCCACTAAGCTCCTACAATATTGAAAGAATCTATATTCTAAGGATTTGAAAACATGTCAGCCCACCTAAATTACATATTGATTAGTTTTAATTGCATTCTACCCATCAGTATTAGGTTTGAAAATTCATAAAAGAGAAATAATGTACTCTTTGTGGATGATTACTTCTGGGGCATTTAAATGAATTCCATCACTTAACCCTGAGCTGAGACAGATTATTGAGCCTTTTAATATAGCTGATAATAGTCCAAAGCAATAAAAACACTTTCTATTAATCAGAAACAAACAATATAAATTTATATAGATTTTTGTAAAGAAGAATAACAGAGAGAACATTTTTTCTGTAATATTCTAACACATTAGCATACAAATGAGCTTACTTTTACAGTAAACATCGTTTATTACTCTTATACATACATATATATATACTGTATATATTTGATAAGCATTATACTACATTACAGGCCAACATTCTGCACATTATGTAATGGTTCTGGACATGAAGCTTTATTTCTCCAGTTAATTATGGAAATGAAGCAATTTTTATTTAAACTAACAAAACGAACACTAATTATTTGTTTGCAAAATACCAATTATATTACAAATTCTGCCTTCTGTTCTTGCAGTCTGCTAACATCATTTAACAAATAATAATATTATTACATTTTGGCAAATCTGGATGTCTTAAAGCACTGACTGAAATAGAGCCAAATGTAAATATGCCTTGATCGATGTTTTTTGTAATAATATTTTTTAAGCATGTTTACAAATGCTTTTATGTGAATGATTATCAATAGCGTGTAAAATAGAATTGTTAAAATAATTACTTGTCCACAGATAATACTTTAAAAGGTGCATTTTATTTGGACAGTTGGATGTGCTGAGTCTATAAATATCAGCGGGAATAATTAACTGTCTTTATTTTGTGTTGGTCTTATTAATAGTTTTCCTCTTTCACTTTCCCGTATTTTTTTTTCCTCCAAAGAGTATTGATGAACATTGATGTAACCAAAGAAAACAGTTAAACCTTTTATAAATGTTAGATTCTTCTGATAATCAGCACCAGTAAATCTGTTGTGTGTAAGAAACACTAAAGGCTCATACACACGTGCGATCATGGGTCGTTCATTCGGGGATCGTTGAAGTTGACGAACAAACTTATCGGCCAATAAAGCACCTACACACGGGCCGGTTATCTGCCGAAATGTTTGTTCGTACACATTGTGCGTCGTGGTTTGGGACCCGCGATCGCTTGTGTGTATGAGCCTTTAGATGTAAAAAGAAAAATCTTTTATATTTGATTGGGAGGTAAGAGTAAGTTTTCCTACCTCCTATTGGAGATTGCTCAGCATTTGAAGTTAGCTGCACACTGATTGCTAAGAGAACCCCAGCCTGACAGCCAATAATTTCTATTGTCTTTATGTATATGTTTAGGTGAGCAGATGGTAGACAAACAGGAAAACTTGCAGTGCCTCGGTGTGCAAGCTAAATATCAAATACCAAGTGGCTGATTTACCCAGACTCACTGGGCAAATATGCGGAGTTAAAGTTGCGCTAACTGGTTCACTACCGGTTAGCGCGACTTTAACTCCATATTAGCGTCAGATGCGCATGTTCTGCAAAAATCTCCTGTGCTTCCAACGCTTGCAATTCAATATCGCGTTTGTGCTAGTTTTAGCACAGGAATTTAATGCCAGCAAATAGCTGGCATTAAAATCTCACAAACACGATATTGAATCGCGAAAGGAGCATTTACCCAGAGCAATGGGAGGTAGGAAGACTACCACCTAGATAGTTATAGAACACAGGTAAAATGTAATTCAGGATTTCATACAGGGGTTTTAAAACAATGCCCTATAGGAACTAGGATTTAACAAAAAACATATCAAAATGAACATAAAGTAAAAATGTTAAGCGCTACAAAATGTATACAGTAGAGATGTCCGAACTTCACAAAGTTCAGTCCGTTTACAAACTTCTAAAAAGTTCTAAAACAGACCCATTAAATTCAATGGTAAATAGTTCGGAAAGTTCGGATGAACTTTCCGAAATATAACAATGTAAACTTACCGTACAGGGCTCTGGGACCTGGGAGATGGTCTGGGGAACACGTCTGTGTGCAGGTAACAGCAAAAAAAAAGGGCTGTAGCTACTTCCAGTTTCCGCGTGCCGCTTACGATCAAACGTTCGAGGATTTTCGATAAAACTCGAATGGCAATTCCGAAAACCCCCGAAAGCCCGGGGATTCCCGAAATTGCCCAACAATCCTGCAACCGGATGTTTCGACAGTCCTGCAGCTAGAAACTGGGACCCCCTCCCTGGCACTTATAAGTGCCTTTGCGGCACTAAGCAGTGCCCCTGTGGCCCTAACAAGGGCCCTTTGGGACTTAAGGGGTCCCGCAGCTCGAACCAAGACCCCCCTTCCCTGGCACTTAGAAGTGCCCTTGTGGCCCTAACAAAGGTCCTTTGAGGCTTTAAAGCTGCAAAGGCACTTTTAAGTTGTCAGGGCCACAATGGTCCTTGTAAGGACCCAGGAGGGGGTCCCGGTTTCGAGCTGCGGGACCCCCGAACGTCCGGCCGTGGGATTATCAGCAATCTTTGAGCTGCCAATTTCAGAAATTCCCAGCCGTACGGGGATTTTTGGAATCGCCGTTCAAGTTTAGAGTTCGTCTGTGGTCTCCAAATAAGTTGAGTTTAAATTAAAGGCCAGTTTCCTTCCTTTAAAATGAGCCATCAACCACCTCTCTACGTGCTCCACAGCCCAAGATATAAAGAAATGACTGACCAGAAAGGTAATGGGTGGGAGGCTGACATGTGACATTCCTAAGGCTTCTCCTGCACAGTGCCGCCGGCGAGCACAGCCTCAGACTCCCTCAGTGTGTACCTCCTCCTCTCTGCTGTGTGAAGTCCTGACAGTGGGAAAGAAGGGCTGTAGATTCCCTTACTTCTCTATGTGAAAACAGCCTCATTCTGCTTGAAGCAGGAAATGCAGGGGACCTGGTGATGCTGCTGCTATATCACACATTCAAAACTATGCAAAATAAATAATGAAAATAAATTGCAAAAATTCTCAGGAGAGCAATTCCTATCAATTTACCTAAAGTCATTTTTGGACAGTTCCCCTTTAACACAATGTCATATTGGGTTAACGTTTGTTTTACCCTTATTTTAGGTTACTGACCCATTTCCAAAAAAAAAGTAATGCAGTGCAGCCGATACAATGCCCCATTTGTTAAGTTTTTCTCTACCTTTTACCTCGGGTGATGCAATGCCAGACGGAATTTAAATTATTGTATTGCGGGATCACAGAAAGGTAAGTAGCAAGGATTTTCTATATTGAATCTCCCTGTTAGTATTATAAAAAGAAATGCAATACAATGCAAAATGAGAGCTGAAATTAAGCTAGAAATGGTTAAGCCGGTGGGCAAAGTTTAATGCAACATTGTAAAACCACAAGAACTCACTGAGAGCAAACATCCCTGTTATGAAGTGGTTTTCAGGGGTTTCCACCATTCTGCTCACTTCCTTTTTGACACACTGCACACACTCTATGCTTGTGAAGGTTCTCATTCATCCAGTTCATGGTATATCTGTTGTTTTCAATTAGATCAACTGGACTTGAAGTTTAGTTCTTGAAGACGTTTCGCTAGTCATCTGACTGGCTTTCTCAATTCAGGAATTGAGAATGACAGTCGGATGACTAGTGAAACGTCTTCAAGAACTAAACTTCAAGTCCAGTTGATCTAATTGAATACAACAGATGCACACACTCTAGTTTGTAATACAGGGGTGCCCATCCCAGCCAACACTGGGGCTCATATTAGCGGTACTGAGCACAGTGAGTTGGCAGCAGGGAGTAGCCCTGCCCCCAGCCCGCCCAGTTACGCCCCAGAACACCCCCTTCCACACCCCTTTCCACGCCCATCAAACTTGCAATTTGGTTTCCAAGTTGATCTGAGGATTAGGGGAAGATGCAGGGCAGCATTGACTGCAAACTTATTGCATTTGATTTGCATTAATATTCAGGGCGACTTCACGTGCTTGTATTATGTGTCTAATTTTTTTAGTTACCTGGCAAACCTATGGAACTGTCTCTCTAAGTATGAACAGTTTAAACACTTTAAATATGAACTCTTTTAAAAATTGTTGACAAATAAGGCAATCTGGTATTCTCATCTTTTACGGCAGCAAACTGTGCGTATATCTGTATGGTAGAGTTGCTAGATTTGTGGAAAATCAGGACACCTATTACGGTAAAATGGCTGTAACATATTCTGCTAGTGCACAAGTCAAATATTCGGGCATCCAGGCGCTTGAAAACTACAACTTCCAGCATTTCCTAGCTACATACTGCAACCAGGGAATGCTGGGAGTTGTGGTTTTTAAACATCTAGAGACCCACAAGTTTAACATCACAACGCTAGCGTGTTGGAATTTGGGATCAAGTACAATTTTATAGTTTGTGTCTCTGCATCACTTAGTTAAAGGGGAACTGCGGTCCAAAAATGACTTTAGGTAAATTAACAGGAATTGCTCTCCTGAAAATGTTTGCAATTTATTTTCATTGTTTATTTTGCATAGTTTTGAAGGTATTTACATTTTTGTACTGAGGACTGTTGGCCTTGAAGAAAATATTTGTTCAAGGATAGAGAATTGGTTATTGGATCGCAAACAGAGAGTGGTGATTAATGGAGCTACATCTATGTGGGCTAAAGTTCTAAGCAGAGTGCCTCAGGGTTCTGTACTGGGGCCGCTTCTGTATAATCTGTTTATAAATGACTTAGAAGTGGGCATTGAGAGCAAGGTCTCAGTGTTTGCTGATGACACTAAACTATGCAGAGCTTTGGAAACTTCCAATGATGTGCAAGTGCTACAAGCAGACCTAGATAGATTATCAAAATGGGCAGCAGAATGGCATATGAGATTCAATGTTGATAAATGAAAGGTGATGCATTTGGGATTTAATAATCCCTGTGCCATCTACACCATAAATAACTCTGTGTTAAGTGCATCTGTAATGGAAAAAAGATTTGGGGGTTTTGGTAGATAACAGACTTAGCAGTAGCAAACAATGCCAGGTAGTAACGGCTAGAGCTAGCAAGATATTGTCTTGTATAAAAAGGGTAATAGAGAAAAAAATATTATTCTCCCTCTTTACAATGCACTGGTAAGGCCTCATTTGGAATATGCGGGGCAGTTTTGGAATCCCATATACAAAAGGGACATCTTGGAAATTGAGGCAGTTCAGAGAAGGGCAACTAAAATAATAAGGGGAATGGAGGGGCTTGAATATACAGGCAGATTAGACAAGTTAGGGCTGTTTACATTGGAGAAGCGACGTTTGCATGTGGACATGATAACCTTATACAAATATATTAATGGCTCATACAATGAACTCTCTGGTGCATTGTTTACTAATAGGTCATATCAGAGGACACGTGCACATCCTTTAAGGTTGAAAGAAAAGAAATTTCATCTTCAGGTTAGGAAAGGTTTCTTTACAGTGTGAACGGTGAAACTGTGGATCTGTCTTCCAGCAGATGTGGTAATGGCAAGTTCATTGAATAATTTTTAAAAAGGCCTGGATAAGTTTCTAAAACTAAAAAATATTGAGAAATACTGGTATGAATGCATATAGATCTGGTTGATCCAGGGATACTTTCCGATTGCCGTTTGGAGTCAGGAAGGAATTTTCCACCCCCTTTTTAGCTGGTTTTTTTTTGCCTTCCTCTGGATCAACTTTTAGGTAGGGTTATAAAAAAAAAAGAGGGTGTATAGGTTGGAATTGATGGAGTTATGTCTTTATTCAACCTTAAATACTATGTTACTATGTTGTGTGTGATATGACAGCATCATCACATAGGAATATCACATGTCAGACTCCCACCCATTAACTTTCTGGTCAGTTATTTCTTTATATCTTTGGCTGTGGAGCACGTAGAGAGGAGGTTGATGGCCTTTCATTTAAACTCCACTTGTTTGGAGACCACAATTACCCTTTAATACTTTGCGCTTGCATGAATAAGAATACATTTGATTTCAGTGTACTGTTTCTATTCCTTGGATATCCCTGGGCAATATCATATGGATGTGTGGCTTTGGAGCATGTTCTTATGGTTGACTCTAAGAAGTTGTGCTTGAAAAGGGAACATATGTTTGGTAAGAAATGCACATTAGGCACTCAGTACAATTGGGATTGCTGGTAAAAATCAAGAGCTTTCTACTAGCATAAGCACTAGGGCTATTCTAAGAAATCCACTTGCATTAACTAGCCAAAAAACATAAGCATGAAACGGAAGAAAAGCTATTTTTCCATTATAGTTTTTTTTTAAGTTATATTTTTATTAGAGGGGTAATTGATTCTAAAATATGAAAAAGCCTGAATGAATTCTACAATTCTGAACTAGCCAATAGCTGCAACTCTTCCATTTATTACATTTAAATCTATTTGAAGTGAGTAAGAATTGGCTTTCTTACTGCTTAGTCTTGATTACAGAGAGGTTAAGGGCAGGTCACCCAGCTGTTACTTGACAGGGGGAGAGGGAAGTGGGGTGAGAGCTCCCTGAGCATGTGCAACTATGCATAAGTATCCATGACACAACCTGTAAGCCAGAAACCGGCAGAATTAAATACACGATTTCCCCACAATTATGTTAGATACAGCTATATTGTAGTTATGAATTATATAATCCGTTTAGGCAAAAAATAAGCTTACTGCAAGCGTATTCCTGTTTAAAAAGCATGTTCACCCCCAACATACACACATCTACCCACCTGTGTTTCAATCGCTAGGTAAGCCCATCTGCTCCACTTTTGTAATCCTAAACCTCTTTTGACACCTGCACCACTCCAGCCAAATCCCGACCCTCTTTAATGAAAGGTTAATGCCTCTGCCATTCTTGCCACCAATCATGGCTGAGATCACTAACATCACAGCCAAGTATAGCAGAGAAGGCAACCTGTGGTACAGGCTACAAAAGACATTTTTGGTTAGTTTATTGT